>JAGDQO010002543.1:0-11690 GCA_018342035.1 Solanum appendiculatum | reverse complement strand
TTACTCAATAACTATCAACATCCCTTAGGTTACTACACTTCTAAATATATACTTCTAACTCTGGGCACTTCTACTACTTACTAGCTTATAACATCGCAACCCTTACTATCATTTGGTGAAAAATACTATCCAAGCTCTAAAACATACTTCCTCAAAAGGGTCTCAACTGAAACAAGGTTTAGAGAAGAGAGTCTGGGAGTATATTTTGCTTTTAGCTCGAATGCATGATTCATATGAATAAGAGTGCATTCTTTCGAATCTCAATACTTAAGCTCACTCACGGGCTTCTCTCAAGCCCCTCTGTAGTCTCATGAATTTTTGAAGACTTTTGCTTAGAGTAACTCATCTATAATGATGTGGGCTTTGCTTTTCAACTATCTTGAGTATGAGGATTAGTAGAATAGATCTGAGAAATCCATGAGTTTGAATAAGTTCCTTATGACACAGTTCTAGTGCACGATTTAGAGTATGAAAGAAAGGAAACGTTTTTTAAATGTCTGTAGTCCCTCATTTGTAGAAGTGAGGCCCTCACAACCATAAATAAGATCCAACCGACACGGCTTCATAGACACCCTAGGACACTTGAACTCTGTGCTCTGATACCAAGTTTGTCACGACCCGTGCGTACACCCTAGACGTGGCCGGTACTAGAGAACCATTGCTGGTTCCCAAACGAACCATCATTCTAGCTGACTACAAGCGGAAGACTAACCCAAGCATACACAAGCATTAAACGTAAGGAACTGCTAAATCAATAGAGTATTAAATTTCAAAACTCTCTCAATATACTAAGTATTAAACATAAGTTTTAAAGAAAACCTCTGAAATTGAAAGACTATCAAAAACTATCTATCTATGAAGCCTCTACTATACGAAGATGAGTGTTGGGACAAGATCTACTACTCCTTAAGAGAACTACTACTAACAACTTATAAAGTTGGAGTCCTCGGAACCAAGGAGGCCTTACTCAAAAGCGGACAAGCGGATGGAGTGATCTCAACGTAACTCCTGTTTAGGATCCTAAGTACCTGTATGTGCATAATAAAAGATGCAGGTCGAATGACATCAGTACATGGAATGTACGAGTATGTAATATGGCTAGATTTAACGTTACCTGAACTGAATGACTAAGAGCAACTCAACAGTATATCTATACATGAATAAGAAATGAAAATTCTTTAAGCTTTACAATAAGTTATACATTAAAAGCAATATGAAAAATAACATACTTTACTTGTGGGGAGTTTCTCTAACCGACAACCATTACTATGAGCCTAGCAATGATACAACGTTTCGCCCACGTTTCAAGGGCCATCTTATACCTTGCCGGGGTAGAGAATGATATTGTGACTATGGATTCATCTAGTAGGCCTTCTCAGAGGCAGCGAGGAGTTACATGAAGAATCAATGCTATCATATCCTACGCTGGCTATATAGTTTTACGGCACTTTTGAGTTATAAAAGACTTTAACCCGATTCGGTGCTCGATACTACTCCCAAAATAATCAATATAACTTTACGCTCAATACACCCTTTACAAAGACGGGACTTTTTACTTTATTGAAGTATTTTTCAAAACTTTAGACATACTTGCATCCTTGAAACATGAACTTATGAACTTATCTTTCAAGCCCAATAATCAACATAGGAACATATATATGTATACATCAATAACACTTGATGCTCTTAAGTTTTTATGAAATGGAACCTTTAAACTTTCCTCTTTTCTTACATTAATTTGGAATGTAAATGAAGACATGTGAGTGGGACATGTAGACTCTCTCAAGGATTTATGGATCCTTTAGGAGCTAATACAAAGAAGAGAACGTAGTCACGATTCAAAGGAATACGTTCGGAATGAAACACGAAAGGAAAAAGGCTAGACGACCCCTATCGTACTGCTGGCGTGGGCCGCCAAGCCCCAATATGCTAACAAGAGTTTGGGGTGCACTTTATGTGTGGCAAGGCAAGCCCCAAGCTACTGAGCAGTAGTTCTAGTGCTATGGTGGCGCGCCGCCCCAGCATCCTACCTAGAAATCCGACGAATTGTCTAACTCAATTCCGGGTCCTAACTCATCTAGAATGGATTGATTTCTTCCAAACTCTATTTGATTCACAAACCCAACACAAGATTATAAAAATCCCACTCAAATTCTATCAATAAAAACCACTCATTCGCAAAACCCTCACCACAAGAACTCAAAACCTCCGTTGTTAAAGAATGAAGCTTAAAATTCAAGAACTCTTCAAGAATATTTACATAAACGATTATATGAGCGAATTAACGAAAGAATTACATGTTTGGAGTGAGGATGAAAAAGTCCATCACTATGGGAAGTGTCACATACCTAGAAAGAACGATGTTCTTGGCGAAAACCACAATTCTTGAAGAACGCTTGAACTTAACCCTTTTCCTCTTCTTGAAACCTCGCTCTAAAATCCTAAGTGTTTAGGAACGTGAATGGGTGATTTAGAATCTGATTAGAACCTTAATTAGGCTTGGAAAAATGTGCTAAGCCTAGTGGGAAAAGGAAAATACCAAAATACCCTTTCCTAAAACGGATGAAGTGCCTTAAATAGAGAAGCTTCACTCAAACGAGCATAACTTTTTACTCCGAGCTCACAATTTAGCAAATTTGGCGGCGTTGGAAAGAGAATTCGAATACCTTCGATTTTATACTTCATGGAACACCTAAATCATTATTTTCTGATAGATATGATTGTTTGAAGTTGACCTAAGTAGAGTCTTAGGTCGAAACTTACTCGGTAGGGAAGCTTCCAACTCAACTTTGTGCTAGGGGATTCAAGTGGCCTTAATTGAAATCCAAAATCATTCCCACACTAATTAATTGACCTTTGAATATAAGAACAATTAAGAATCACTGGGTATAATCTTGTCCACAATTCAAGAATGGTTCGGTCTTAACTTAGAAATTTTTCTGGGGTGTTAAAGTTTTAGCTTGCCTATTGGGGGGTTTATGATAGGCGCCGTCATGATACAATTTTAGATCATGACAGATGTTGTATTTGTGGTGATTCTGATGACTTGTGACTTATGTGTTGATTATGTGGAATTACCTCTCTACTTGTTTTATAATTGTGATTGCATATTCATTACTAACTTTTGTCGGCCTATGACTCTTACAAGTACAAAGTGTTTATATTGATGCTACTTCTGCACCTTTTTTGAGTGCAAACTGTTATCCAAAGGTATCTAAGAGACCTTATATTTTGCAGCACTACTTCCTGATATGAGGGTGAGCTATTTCTATCCAAGCTACCGTAGATCTTCTTTATTCTTATGTCTTTATTTTCCGACATTGAGTCTATCACTTATTACATAATTATTTTTACTCTTACCATTTTTAGTTAGATGTTTTAGTACGATGACTTTCAAATGCTAGGAATATAATAGTTTAGACTTTCGCTATTTTATTGATTTATTTTGAGACTTAGAGTTATTTTTGTTCATCCTCTATATTATAGTTGGAACTGTTAGATACTGCATGAGCTAGGATTTTAAGCAATGGTTCACCCACAAAGGGACTTGTGTAGGTGCCAGTAGCGATGGTTTGGGTTGTGACATCAACATTTTAGCCCATTATTATTATTCTCAGCTTCGGCATTATTAAGTGTTCAATCTTATAGTATGTCAAACCAAGAGTTGCTTGGGATTAGTAGTGGTTCTAATTTTTTGCCACACCCAGGGTGTAAACTCGAGGAATGACACTTTTAGCATATTAAAATTTGCAATAAAAATTAAAAGGTGAACCTAGAATTTTAAAGTTTATGATTCCCATAGAAATCTAAAGTTTATTCTATATGATAATAATTGTATTCATAGTCAAATAAATTATTCACAAATAATTAGTGGATTTCTTAAACTCACATGAGCTCATAAGTACCAGAATAGATTTATTCTTTTATGAATTGGGGTGAAGAAAATGAAAGCATCGAATTGGTATACTATGTGTTCATTATAACAAGATAAAATATTCTCTAAGTTTTCATTATAATAAGATGAAACATTCTTTTATACCTCAAACATGTCTTAGTTTTGGCTCTCAACAACAAGGACACGTGCAAAGTCCTAAGATACAATGTGGTTTACATCCACAAGAACATCTACCCATATAAATATTGTCTTTCTTGAAAGAAACGTTTCTCCTTATACTTTCAGAACATACACATTTTCCATTAGAACAAACCACAAATCCAAGTTTACAAGATTCAGGGTTACAATCTTTTGTTGTTTGACACTGTTGATCTTTTCCCAATACCATACATGATTGTAGACCTATATATATATATATAAATTTTAATGTCATTAATTCAAGTAAATTCATTGACAATACATAGAATTTAAACATATATAGCTTCTTCAAGTTACTACCACTATGTTTATAATGAAGTTCAATCAATTAATATCGATATGATCTTGTGATCATTGTAAAACTTGTAAACTTCAAATGAAAAAATATATATTTTCTAAATTACACTTTGTATGTCAGAATTTAGTGGGGCACTAAGTTTAACAAAAAAAATGTAGTTTTAAAATATTTCATAATATTTGTATGGCTATACCATGTTTTTCTATGATAATTGCCTCGGTAGAGCCATATAGTCATCAAAATATCTAAATTTACCTTAAACTATCAATTTAGTTTTTATGTATTCTCTGTAATAAATTCATGCATACATCAATGAGAAATTAAATAGATCTAAATGTACCCTTAAAAAATTAATAAATATCCAAAATACCCTTATTTGGGTTCCACTAAATCAATGAAATCAAATCCATTCTTCTACGATGAAAATATTGATAATGGGAGAAAATATATTTTAGAAAAAATATAATAACATTGATTAATAGGTAAACATATAACAAATGTAATACAAATCGCAAACGTTAACCTTTTTCATATACATATGTGTATGTACATAGCATATGCAGTATGTGCATGTGTATAAAGAAAAAGAATTACTGACATACCATATAAGAAGATATAAATCAGAAGGATAGTGGGATAGGGAGAGAGAAGATGAGGGGAAAAGGAAAAGAAACTTAACCGAGCAAAATAAACACACAAAGAAGAGTGAATACAATGGTTGATTCCTTCTTCATCTTCTTTACAACTTCACTATATCTCAAATCTCAATGATAATCTTTTTATTTTGTATATTGATTCAAAACATAAATCCTAATATATATAATACATAGGTGGTACACCAACTTTCCAAGTGAATTTAATCAATAAATTTTTAAATCTAGAAGAAGTGGGTAAATTACAAATTAAAAGCAACTAGTCAACTATTCTATGGAAGATGGAAAAGAAAATTAATTAGCTTTTGGAATTATTATTTATTGCTTAAATAATAATTAGATTTATGAAATCCATATTGTTGAAACCCAATTTTGACCGACTTATATCTCATTTTGGTTACTATTTGATAAAATAGATATTTTAAAAATTAATTTCATTTATTTATATGTGTAAACTAGTATATATTTTTTGTAAAAACTTTTAGAACTGATAATCATAATTTTATACTAATTCATCTTTTTTTGATCACTATTTGTCTCTCTTGATGTGCCTTCTTTAGCAAGGGCATTTTCGAAAAAAGTTTTAAAAAATTATTTTTTAGTTTTATTTTAATTTAAATACTGTACTATTTTTTGAAATTATGAGACCCGCTTTAGATTTGGCCTTTAGTTTTAAATTCATATATCCTTTAGTTGTAGCTTTATTATTTTGAATATCACTAATATTTATATAAATTTTATAACTACTTTGAAGAAAAATATCAATTATCAATGAAGAAAATTATGACCCAACTCACTGGGCCGTGCAGACACCTACTCTAACATCTACACAGGAGAACCTTTACCCCCAAATTGAGACATTAAATGTGGAAATGAACAAATTATAAGCTAACACCCTATTTACATATAGGCATACCCTTAACTCAATTTAAAAATAAATTCCTTTTGTGAAGAATTACACTGAACCTTCCCCAAGGAACTCATCTAACCAAGTACAAGAGCTTCTAAGAGGATACTTGGTTTCAAATTAAATAGACACAACTCCCACCTTGAAGGAAGAAGAGTAGAAGCTTTCAGAGATCATCTTCGGCTTCACCTATGAAACATCCCTGAATCTTACAACCAAACTATGCCAAATGTATAAAAAAAAGTATTATCAGTACAAACAACACGTACTGGTAGGCATAATCGGTCGATCTAAATCTACCACACAATATCATGTAAATAATCAAGAGAAACAAGCAGCTTGAATATAAAATTAGGACCCTGATCCACTCAATCATCACTCTCGCTATGAGTAGCATTACCTTGGAACTCATACGCTCTATCTCAAGTCACCCATCTCCTTTCATTGCCAGCTCCACCATCTAGGCCATTCCACCCTCGTATTATATTATGACCTAACCCCTTATATCACAAAGAGATTTACCGAAAAACCCATCACAATAAATTCATACTCATGACCTTGAACTCCAGCTAGTCCAAGTCCAAGGCCTCAGGCCCAAAATAATACAATAATAAAGCGATAAAAGCTCGTACATAACTAAAAAGGCACACATCCAACCCAATCAACTCAACCAACATATATATAAGTTTCATGCCACCTTGAAGCATTTTAAGGATTCTATATATCGTTAACCAAGATCAAGGATCATCCTAAACTAAGGCTTATCGATTAAAAACTAAGCTAAATAACCCAAAGATGGGCAAAAGCATAGTCTAAGGATTATGCAAACCTAAAGCCTTATCCTAAAGTCTTTCTACTGATCATTACTACTCAATATATATACTATCTAATGAAACCAAGTCTAAAAAGAAGAAACCATAAACTACTTCAAGGCCAAAACTACACCAAAAACTCTATTCCAGAGCTTTTCCCTTCTGAAGGGCATATGAATGATGCCACACTATCAAATTTTCGATGAGAACGTCAAAACAAGAAAAATTGTACTCATATTGAAATAAAAGATTTTGAAATTGAAAATAAGGTCAAAATGTGATTGTGGGACCTATGATTGAATAACAAAATGGACTCCATCACAAGGTCCCAACTAGCAACTTGTGCCCTAAAACAGGCAAAATCCAAGCAACAACTAAGCTCAAAACATTCCCCACAAAATTGAGCTCAAGAGAGATCAAAAGTGGAGATTAAGAGAGGAATTTGATGGAACTTACAAGTTTAATGAAAGATTAATTACCCACGGTATGCGCTCACGCAACCACCCGACAATTTCCCACAAATCCCACTAGTTTTCCCCAAGAATTGAGTTCCCAAATAACTTCAAGAAAAGTTGTGTTTGAGAAATTAAAAGTTGAAAACATGCTGAAATATTAATAACTTCCAGTCATTTTGGTCTTCTCAAATGCGGTAGTTAAGTTGACTGACCCTTTGTGAATGTGGGTGCTTGTATGCGAATGTGAAGGTTAGGTTGATTGGCCCTCCGTGAATGAGGGACCTGTTCCACAAATGCAGAGTATAGTGCATGATGCACCAGTAAAGGCTACATCAGCCGCACTTTGCAGCTAAGAAAATGCCTTGATAGGGGCTCGAGATTTGTTTAGATTTCTGTGGATGCAAAAGAACTATGCTACCCTACAAGAATGACATTCCAGACTCAACAAAATTGATGAAACAATCAACAGAGGTCATCTCGATATAATGTTGACTTAAGTCTATCTTAAAAAGGCAAGCAAAACAACATAACGCCAAACACCACAACGAAGGCCTCGAGACTCAAACTTTCATGACCCAAAAACGGACGTGATGACACTTATCTATTTAAGACAAGTCAGCCTCTATCCAACGAAACGAAAGAAATGCAGAAAGGTAAAGCAAAAACAAGATAAAAGTGAAAAACTTATTCATTCTATTAACACCCCAAAACCTAGTTGTCATGTGTACAAAACTCTAATACATAAAATACAGAAATGAAATAAGTACAAGTCTCAATGTCTTTGTTTCTCAATTAGAAAAAAGCATAAAAAGTAAGGAATTACAGCGTCCGCCGAAATGACATATAGCTACCTCTAAAAATCCTTTGACAAGCCTTGAAATCAGAAGAAGAAGAAGATCACATGTGTCCGGGATCGGAACCTACACAAGTGTAGAAGCAAGGAGTGAGTACCAAACAACACGGTACTCAGCAGGCAACCTACTAAACAAAGCAAAACTAGAAGAAATTGAGTATTCCTTTCATCTCAACCGAACCTCCTCAAACTACAACCTGCATAGAGATCAGCCCAACTTAATAGTTGTACGATACACAACACGCAAGGCTTAATCACACAGTTCAATAGTCACAATTTCAATAACCAACATGTATCAAGTATGCCAATTGACTAGTAACAAGTAGATCAATCATAAGTAACAAGTAGATCAATCACAAGTATCAAAAGGTATTAAATCACATAAAAGTGCTCTTGCCGAAACTATTTTCCTTCGACACAATATTACTAGCCGGAACCATTTCCTATCGGCTTTATATCACATCACTTAGCCGAAATCATTTTCCTTAGGTTTTATATCAAATCACTAGCTGAAACCATTTTCCTTCGGCTTTATATCAAGTCACTAGCCTGAATCATTTACCTTCGGTTTTAAATCAATGTCTCACACGGTGTACAACAATTAATGCACATAAGAGATTTCACACCATACATAAGAGATATAATTCAAGCAATTCAAGCCCAGATTCATGCCATTGAATCATTTCATCAATCAATTAAATAGGGCCATAACAAGGCAATTCACAAAGCATTCATGATCAACAAGTTGCCTTTTCTTTAATCCCCTTTTTATTCGTTAAGATTAAAAAAGTGAAACAAATAAGCCCAACACCTCTTTTCCATTACTCCCCAACACACATAATGAAGGGAAAATACACGAATTCAACTAGATTTACAAGGCTTAGGAAATTACTTGCCATAAAATAATCAATTAGTCAATCCGAAGCTTGAGTCTTCCCCTTCCGAATGCTAACCAATGTCCCACAATCTATTTCAATCAAGTAACTTCAATAAGACCCCGAAAATAACAAATTCCAATTCAAACATTTGAAAAAATGGGTCATTCAACTCAAGTACCCAATTCCAAAATTGAAGTTTAAATCAAAAAGTTTTTACTTGAAAACATTACTCAAGGCATTTGGAACTCATTGGTGAAAACTCATTCGAAAAAGCAGTTAAAATCAAGTCACAATCACCATTTTATTTTAGAACTCAATTTCTTGAAAAACCTTGCCATCAACCAATCAAAACCCTTAGTTTTGATGTTAAAATCCTTAAATAATCAAAGGAAAATGAAGTTATAGGGTCACAAGAGCTTACCCCAAAGATTTAGCACAAGAAATCTCTTCATAAATCACCTCCAAGAGTTTACCAAGCTCAAAAATGGAAAATGGGGTTTAGACCTTGAAATTTTAGACCAAAAACCCCTTTCTGACGATGTCGCAAAAGCGACTTTGGGTTAGCAAAAGCAGACCCCACAAAATTTAGGACCATCGCGATCGCGAACCAAACCTTCGCTCACGCTAAGGTCACGAGAGCAAAGGTCCTTCACAAATGCGAAGGTCAATAGGGATAGACCCTTCGTGGAAGTGAACAGAACCTCGCTAACCTTATTGCTCCCAAATACACACCCAGGTATACGTGGTCGCGGAAGTAATATAGTCACTCTAAAAGAGCCGGATTATCAAACTCAAAGGGCTTGTCAATTAACTATTACTAAATTATATTAATTCTGATTATTTATTCAAGGGATGATTTCAAAGATGAATATAAATTAACTAAACTAAAAATAAAGATAAAATAATAAAAAGAAATTAACTAAGAAAAGATAGATTTTTCACACAATCAATGAATGAATAGATCTAGGATTACGATTTAACTAACAATCATGTTTAGCGTCAATTTCATCAACTTATTTGATTATCTAGTTGTGGATTCACGGGGTTGATAACATATTCTTGATCTCCCGACCTCTAACCGTCTTCCACAATCGACAATTTAACTACATCGTTGAGTGGGAATAGATTGAATTAACTATGGAGCATTACGTTGTCTTCCCGTATTTGAACCAAGCAAGGCACCTAGGTATATTCCTATCCTAGACACAAATCAATTCAAGTGATATGAAAGATAAGATCATGCTCCTTATATTCTACGTTCTATCCCTCTATTCCTCCCCCGAGTTCAAAAGAAGACAACAAATTTATTCTAATGGTGGCCAAGCATCAAAATAGTGATCACAAGAATATAAGAACAACTAATATGATAAACAAATATGCCGAATCAAGAATCACCAAACAATCATCTTATAAGTTAATATAATTCAAGAACGAGAAGTTTAACTCCACATAGACATAGAGCAATTACAACCAATCATTCAAAGAAAAGATGTAAAATAAATAAAAGTGAAAAAAAGATGAAACCCTAGATCAAAAGTTATTTGCTACATTGTGTCCTCCTCCCCTAATAATTATTCTTATGGACCATTTATAGATGTAGGAAATCCTAAATAAAATATTGAGTCCAAAACAAATTGGGAACCCAAAACCTAAAGGAATTGGATTCCATTTGAAACATTGCTCCGTCCACCACCTTCAATGATTCTTGATGCATTCAATTTGTGACACGTGGCAGATGTGCCAATATCAATTTAATTTCTCTTTTTTTGCACTTTCATATGTATAAATTATATTATTATATTAAATTTAATCCATTAAGCTGTTTGCTTGATTTCCTTCTATAATCATTCATCTTTAATTCATTTTAGCTCCAAACTTCTTCATCTTCACACCAATTTAATTCTACAAATAAAATATAATATTAAGCATAATCCATAAAACCCATGCTTAAAAAGGACAAATAAAAATACTTAATATGAGGCATATAATGATTTAAAATATGTATTTTTGGCCTTACTTCAAGGAGCCTCGCGAAAGAGAACCAACCCTCGCGATCGCAAGGTGCACTAGATCATAGACACCAGGAAATCAGCCAGCACTCAAAATATTGAAAGGACCCCCGAGATTTGCTTGGAACTCCGTATATGCAAACCAAATATGCAAATCAACTACACTCGACGTTTCAGATTCAATGGAACCGTTGATAGATAATGCCGCCACAACTTAAGCACAAATACCACACCTTCCAACTCTAGATCATCGGTAGGGTAGTTCTTCTCATAGGTCTTCAACTGTCTAAAAGCATAGATAACCACTTTCCATTTTTGCATCAGAACACCACCCAACCCGACTCTAGAAACCTTACAGTAATTGGTGAAGTTTACACCTTCCTTGGGTAAAGTCAAAACAAAAATCGAAGTTAACAAGGTCTTGAGCCTTTGGAAGCTTTCCTCATACTCATCAGACCACTAAAAGCTCACATTCTGTAGAGTCAATCTGGTCATTGGTGATGCAATAGTGGAGAAGTTTTGAACAAATCATCTGTAATAGCCTACAAGTCCCATAAAACTCTGAATCTCGGTGACTGAAGTAGGCCTAGTCCAACCTCTAACTGACTCAATCTTGGCTGGATTCACCCTAATACCTTCCTTGGACACCACGTGTCCTAGAAATGGACCCGAATCAAGCCAAAACTCACACTTCGAGAACTTGGAATATAACTTCTCTTTCCTCAATCTCTA
>JAGDQO010002542.1:0-20641 GCA_018342035.1 Solanum appendiculatum | reverse complement strand
CATTAGAACTTGATGCTCCAGGAGTTAAAGGTCTATTTGGCCTTAATTGTATTAATTTGGTTGGGTTAGGAGGTGGAGCAGGCAATTTTGGGTAGTCTGCGAGCATAGTAAATCTATTATCAAATACCGGTCTTTGTGGGGTTTTTGCCGGTGTTAATGGAGGTAAGACAAAAGGTTTCGCCATAGGTTTTCCTTCTTTCGAAGGAGTATTAGGCTTGAAAGGCCTCATTTTTTCCCTGTAAAAATTCTCTTGTTAGAAAATCAGGTAAAGAGTTATTTTCTCCTTTTATAAAATCAATTTGAAAATCAAAGCTAGATAGTAGAGCTTGCCATCTAGCAAATATTTGTTTTGAAACCAAATTTTTTACATCTTTTTGCAAAATTTCTTTAGCCGATTTACAATCAACTCTTAATAAAAATTCTTTGTTTATTAAGTCATCTTGAAATTTTGTGATACATAGCACTATAGACAAGATTTCCTTTTTAACAGTTGAATAATTTTTTTGAGCAGAATTCCAGATTCCTGAAGTAAAACGAACTAATTGTTCGGGAGATTCTAAAGAACTTCTTTGTTTCAGGATACCTCCATATCCTAAGTCAGAAGCATCAGTTTCAACAATCATAAAATCTTTAGGATTAGGAATTCCTAAACAAGGGAGACTCTGGACCAATTTTTTAATATTTATGACTGCTTGAGTTTGGTCATTTCCCCAAGGGACAGGATTTTTCTTGAGCCTTTTATATAAAGGTTCACAGGTTTGTCTGATCTTAGGAATAAAATCAGCAACATAATTCAAACTTCCTAAAAACCTTTGTAATTGGGTTTTATCAATAATTTCATCAGGAAATTTAGAAGAGAACTCAATGGCTCTACAGATTGGTTTGTAGCTACCTTGATAAAGGTCATGACCAAGAAACCTTATAGAGGTTTGGAAGAGCTTAATCTTTTTGGCACTAACTACTAAACCATTGTTCTTGACAATCTTAAAGAAAGTATTAAGATGCTTAAAATGCGAATCAATATCATCAGAAAAGATAAGCACATCATCAATATAAACAATTGACATGTAATTATAATCATTAAAAATGTTATTCATGATATTTTGGAATTCAGAAGGAGCATTCTTAAGTCCAAAAGGCATAACATTCCATTCATATTGTCCGAATGGGACATTGAAGGCCGTCTTATATTTATCTTTATTAGCAATTTGAATTTGCCAGAAACCAGATTTCATATCAAACTTACTATAAATATTAGCCTTATAAGTGCGTTTTAACAAATCTCTTTTATTAGGTATGGGATACCTAATCCATTTTAAAACAGCATTGAAAGGTTTATAATTTATAACAAGTCTAGGTGCTCCTCTTTCTTTTTCAGCACTATTGTTGACATAGAAAGCAGAGCAACTCCAAGGAGATTTAGAAACATTAATAATTTTATTTTTCAATAAATTATCAATTTCCTTTTTACAATAATCAAGTAGTTCATGATTCATTTGAATAGGTCTAGCCTTAGTTGTAATAGCTTGTTCATTAAAACCTTCAATATAAGGTAAATCAACAATATGCTTTTTTCTTTCCCAAAAAGCATTAGGAAAATCAGAGCAAATTTCATCTTCAAATTTTTTATGAAGATTGGATATTTTAGTAATTATCTCCGGGGTTCTTAAAATTTGCTCAATTTTTTAATTTTAATTTCTTCTTTGAGAAAATTAACATGCTGAGATAAAGAGTTTATTCGGAAAACCGTTTTTTCTCTGATAAAATTACTTTCATCCTGGGAAAGAGTTTTAACAAAAGGAAAATGTAATTCTTTTCCCAGAATAGAAGTAGTAATACCATTTAAATTAGTAACAAAAGGTTTTATCTGAGTGATAAAAGGTATTCCAAGAATAATATCTTCATTAATATCTTCAGTAATAATGAAATCATTTGTTAAACAAATATTAGTTACAAATATGAGCTTTAGAAAGCTTATAATTAATTTTTAGCAACTCACCAGTAGCAGAATATAATTTGGAAGTACTTTTTTCTAAGTACTTAGTAGGAACAATACCTTTAACAATGCAATTTCGATCTGCACCACTGTCAAGCAAAGCAATTTTATTAATAATAAAATCTTTATTGACAACAATCTTAATAGGTATATGATGACTCTGAGGTTTAACAGATGTAATAACATCGATACCTGGACAAGAGGTAGTCGCGATATTAGGAGTAGGAGTGGCAGAAAGATCAATATTGAAAGGAGGATAATCTAAATTATCCTTTTCAGGGATATCTTCAGTTTCTTCATCTAGATTCTGTTTGTCAATCTCTTTGAGGATTTTATCAGCAATGACATCAGTTTCGACTTTCCCAAGTCTGATTTTAATGTCTTTGATTTCCTCTTTAAGAGTTTTGACTTCATGATGAAGGTCAGAAATAGTAGGTTCGGCATTTCTTTCAAACCTATTCATGATTTGCTTCATGCTGAAAGGTTCAACCATAGTACGAGCTTTGGGCTTTTCTTTTTGGTTGAGAATAATATTCTTGAGTTCTATAAGATATTTCTCCTAGCTTCTTCATTATCAATATGTTCAATAATGTCGAAGAGAGCTTCTTTAGAGTCGTTGCTAAGGACTCTGATTTGAGGAATATCATCACAAACACAGAAAGCCTCTGTGCAGTTACAGTTTTTTCCCGATTGGCTAGAATCTGAATCATAATTGACGTTGATATCTTCTTCGTCGCTATATTCAGCAGAATTATTTGAAGAATCGGATAAAGGTTCTTCAAGAATTGAAAAAAGCTTTTCTTTGGTTGCTTCGTCTATTTCAAGACTGTTGATCTTCTTCTGTTTACCTGACCTGCATTCACTCGCTCTATGGCCAGATTTTCCACAAGTCCAACATACATCCTCTTTGGATTTCTTAAATCCTTTATGCTTTTTCCTTCTTTTAGAAGATTTTTTGTAATTCTTTTCAGAAGTTCTTCTAGACTTACTACGATGAGTTTTCTTATTTTCTTTGTTCTCCTTCCTGATTTTTCTTGAAGGAGGTGTTAGAGAAACAAACCCGAAGTCTTGACAGAAACTTCCTAATTCTCTCCTTGACGAGGATTTTTCTTTTTTAAGTTGATGTTTCAACTTAATATCTGTACAAAGTTCTAATCCAACAGTGTTTATAACACTAATAAGATCTCCATAAGTCATCAGGTCATAAGGAATTTTTCCTTCATTCCTATCTTGAATCTTAGTTCTAACTTTGTCAGCAAAGAGAGGTGGAAGTCCGCTCACAAATCTTTCTTTCCAGAAGTCTAAATGACAATCTGGTCTAATCATTACCTTCTGCATAAAATTGTATTTATACCAGGTAAAATCATCTAAAGAGGGACAACTGATATTGTTGAGGATTTGGAGACTCCTATCCTGAAATAGCTTGGGTTCTCCAATAAAATGCTTTGCTATATGATAGAGAAGAGTAGCACAAGCATCTTCTTTATAAACTTCAGTAGGAACTTCATTAGTTCCTTCCATTTTAATAACAATCTCAGTAGCATGAGTATCATAAATAGTTCTCTTAGTTTCTTCTGAAACATAATTGTCCCACCAATGTTTCATCATTCCAGTGAATCCTGCAACTATCATTGAAGCAGCTTCTCTATCAGAAGAATTTCTTATTTTGTAAGCAGTGATTGCTATCCCCATCTCGTGGAGTTTATTATAGATCTGATGTTCTGCTAGACCATCTATGTTCCATTCTGTTATACTACTTCCTTCATGAGAAGAAGTGGAAAGGAAAGCATTTTCTTCATACTGGACATCCGGGAAAGAAGGTCTTTTATGATAGTTTTTTCGGTTATGAAATCTATCATTAGAGAGTTTTTGGACAATATTTTCTTTGATAGTAGAAAGTATTTTACCACTGGTGCTTTTAGAAGCTCTGTAAGCAGCTCTTTTTTCAGATATAGAGAAATTGGCTAGTTTCTCATTAATTTTATCCAAAATGTTATCAGAAATATCAAAGGTATTTTTGAGCTTAGGATAATTTTCTCTGGAAAATTCATTGATTTTGAATATAGGATTTGGGTCTATTTTCTGACTCATGTTTGTAGAAGATAGAGGGACAGGCCTTCCTGAAAAAGAGGCTCTTTCTTTGGAATCTTCAATTTGTCTAGAAACGACATGAAGAATTTGATTTGTATAATTATTCTGTTCTATAATCTTGTTGATTTCAAGATTGGTAGCAAGGACAGAAGGTTTTTCTTCGGAGAGGATTTTGAAAGGAGAAGCTTTTATAATAGTTCCAGAAATCGGGATATTTATTCCTTCAAGAGGAGGAGTAACATCTTCAATCACTTTGTTTGAAGTAGTGTACCATTTGTTGATAATGACTTTAAGAGAATCTTTTTGATTATCAATTTTTCCAGTCATTTCAAACCACTTAAAGAAGTCTATTTCGCAACCAATTCTTTTCATATCCATTATCCAAGAATTTGCAAAATTTTCTCTTTCTTTGAGAGTATAAGTATCCTTATACCAATCTCTGTTGATTTGGTTATTAGGATGAGTCCAAGATTCTTGCAGAGTCTGAGGATTAGGAATAAAATCCTTTTCAGATTTGAGCATCTTTAAATGATCAGGTACCGAATCTTTTTGATTTGGAGGTGGTTCCATTTCACTGGCTGTAGGACTACCAGGGATTTCTTGATAATAGACTTTAGGGACATTTCCCGAAAAATCTACACCAGTAACTTTTCCTTTGTCATTATCTCTATGGATAAGTTTTTCATCTTCATCATCCTCCGGGGTTTTTGAAGAAGAGGGTGGGTGAGGAGCAGTCCTCGAAGGAGCAGATGGCGAATAAGGAGCCATCCTAGCTGGGACAGACGAACAAGACGCTCTTCTAGAAGCAGTTCTAGATAAGGAATTCTCAAGGAATTTAAGATCTATAGAACCATCAGGGTATTGAATTACCCTTTCAATACGAGATCTCTCTGAATGAGAGGAAAAAGGTTGAGTGATAGCATCAAAATGCCATTCGTCGTTAGACAAAATGTCATTCCAATTGATCAATCTAGGAACGAATATTGAACTATGCTCATGATTGGCCTCCATAAGCATGGTTACACCCTTTTGGCTCTCAATTCGAGCCTTTGGTGCAAGAGTAGTAGACATAAGCCGATAATATACTCTGTAAATAATCGCTATTTCTCGAGTATTGTCTTTGCTATTAAGATTTTTAGTTTTGACATTGAGTGTCAAAGAATCCATGACATTAGGATCATTAATGTCTATTGAAAAGTTAGGATAACAATTAAAGTAAACCGGGCCATCAGCTAGATTACTTTGAAGAACTCCTAACAGCGAATCATCAAAATTAAGAAATCTGTCATCTCTAAGGAGGACACAAATAGGAATATCTAAGCCTTTCCTGAACAGGGGCTTAACAGCAACTTGCACTAAACCAATATGCAAATAAGTGAATTTATTTTTATAACGATTAATATCGTTAGCATTCAACAAACGAATAATTTCAAGAGAATTATTAATAGCAACAGTTGATTCACAAGTTTTAATATTGTGATTAACAAATAAATTATATTTACCTAAATGATAAATAGCTTTAAAAGGTTCTTCTGGTATATTCCAGTTTTGAAGATCATTTTCAAGTTTAGCAATCTTAGTTGCTTGAGAAGATAGGTTAACACTGTTTAAAATATGCTGGTTGGTTTCCATTTTTAAATGATACTGTCTTAAGGACTTATAGACAAAAATATATTAAAATAGAAACAGATAATTCAAGCATGATCAATCAATAATAATATAAAAATATGCAAAGAGATATTAAAGATCTGGATCTTAATTTCTAAGGGAGGTTCTCTTGGTTTTACATCTGTTCTTTCTCTAGAGTTATCTTGGCTACGGGATCACCATACAAGGTCTAACGCTCTCCTAGCTTGACGACCTATTCAATTCGGCTAGCCAACGTATGAACCGGGTATTATTCGGTTACCTCACACACTTAGAGAAGAATGAACACCTCACACCAGTTATAGAAACAAGATTAAGAACATAATATCAATTAACATATTAAAATATTAAAATAGATTAATCAAAGCTTAAATAATCAATTCATAAATTAATATAAATTTTGTCATGCCCCAGACAGTATATGTACTTAGCTGCTCATGCTAGGTACGTATACTGCCAACATGGCTCTGATCCGTTATTGGTAGCATAATAATATAAGTTTTTCATCTTCATCATCCTCCGGGGTTTTTGAAGAAGAGGGTGGGTGAGGAGCAGTCCTCGAAGGAGCAGATGGCGAATAAGGAGCCATCCTAGCTGGGACAGACGAACAAGACGCTCTTCTAGAAGCAGTTCTAGATAAGGAATTCTCAAGGAATTTAAGATCTATAGAACCATCAGGGTATTGAATTACCCTTTCAATGCGAGATCTCTCTGAATGAGAGGAAAAAGGTTGAGTGATAGCATCAAAATGCCATTCGTCGTTAGACAAAATGTCATTCCAATTGATCAATCTAGGAACGAATATTGAACTATGCTCATGATTGGCCTCCATAAGCATTGTTACACCCTTTTGGCTCTCAATTCGAGCCTTTGGTGCAAGAGTAGTAGACATAAGCCGATAATATACTCTGTAAATAATCGCTATTTCTCGAGTATTGGCTTTGCTATTAAGATTTTTAGTTTTGACATTGAGTGTCAAAGAATCCATGACATTAGGATCATTAATGTCTATAGAAAAGTTAGGATAACAATTAAAGTAAACCGGGCCATCGGCTAGATTACTTTGAAGAACTCCTAACAGCGAATCATCAAAATTAAGAAATCTGTCATCTCTAAGGAGGACACAAATAGGAATATCTAAGCCTTTCCTGAACAGGGGCTTAACAGCAACTTGCACTAAACAAATATGCAAATAATTGAATTTATTTTTATAACGATTAATATCGTTAGCATTCAACAAACGAATAATTTCAAGAGAATTATTGATAGCAACAGTTGATTCACAAGTCTTAATATTGTGATTAACAAATAAATTAAATTTACCTAAATGATAAATAGCTTTAAAAGGTTCTTCTGGTATATTCCAGTTTTGAAGATCATTTTCAAGTTTAGCAATCTTAGTTGCTTGAGAAGATAGGTTAACACTGTTTAAAATATGCTGGTTGGTTTCCATTTTTAAATGATACTGTCTTAAGGACTTATAGACAAAAATATATTAAAATAGAAACAGATAATTCAAGCATGATCAATCAATAATAATATAAAAATATGCAAAGAGATATTAAAGATCTGGATCTTAATTTCTAAGGGAGGTTCTCTTGGTTTTACATCTGTTCTTTCTCTAGAGTTATCTTGGCTACGGGATCACCATACAAGGTCTAACGCTCTCCTAGCTTAACGACCTATTCAATTCGGCTAGCCAACGTATGAACCGGGTATTATTCGGTTACCTCCCACACTTAGAGAAGAATGAACACCTCACACCAGTTATAGAAACAAGATTAAGAACATAATATCAAATAACATATTAAAATATTAAAATAGATTAATCAAAGCTTAAATAATCAATTAATAAATTAATATAAATTTTGTCATGCCCCAGACAGTATATGTACTTAGCTGCTCATGCTAGGTACGTATACTGCCAACATGGCTCTGATACCAATAACGGATCGGCGGTAATCCTCCGAAGTTGTATTAGTAAAATACGACAAGATTTATACGAAGAACAAAAAGATTAATAAAAACTCACAGATTTTTATTTATATGAACATCAACATGAAAGAGCTACAGGCGGAAGCATTAAAACATAGGGAGAGAGAGAGAGAGAGGTTTTCAGTATTAACTGACGAAACCAAAAACATGAGGAACAGAAACAGCTTAGTCGACCTCCTCAATCTTGGGACCAGCACCGCTGCCGCCGCTAGGAGCAGGACCATCATCACCCATGTCAGCACCCATGTCACCGCCAGCACCTTGGTACATCTTGGCAATAATTGGATTGCAAATGCTCTCCAACTCCTTCATCTTGTCCTCAAATTCATCAGACTCAGCAAGCTGATTGGCATCGAGCCACTGGATGGCTTGCTCAATAGCTTCCTCAATCTTCTTCCTGTCTGCCTCAGGCAACTTGGATGCAATCTTCTCATCCTTGATGGTGTTCCTCATGTTTTTTTTTTTTTTTTTTTTTTTAGCAAAATCTGAAATTTTATCCTGAAGAACTATATTTTGTTATTTCTGCATCGTAGTTTTTAGTTAATGGTGATACTTTTGGGTATTTTGGCTTGTCTATCAAGTATACTATCATTTTCGGTTTTTAAAATTTGCTCAATTTTTTTAATTTTAATTTCTTCTTTGAGAAATTAACATGCTGAGATAAAGATAGACGAAGCAACCAAAGAAAAGCTTTTTTCTATTCTTGAAGAACCTTTATCCGATTCTTCAAATAATTCTGCTGAATATAGCGACGAAGAAGATATCAACGTCGACTATGATTCAGATTCTAGCCAATCGGGAAAAAACTGTAACTGCACAGAGACTTTCTGTGTTTGTGATGATATTCCTCAAGTCAGAGTTCTTAGCAATGACTCTAAAGAAGCTCTCTTCGACATTATTGAACATATTGATAATGAAGAAGCTAGGAAAAAATATCTTATAGAACTCAAGAATATTATTCTCAACCAAAAAGAAAAGCCCAAAGCTCGTACTATGGTTGAACCTTTCAGCATGAAGCAAATCATGAATAGGTTTGAAAGAAATGCCGAACCTACTATTTCTGACCTTCATCATGAAGTCAAAACTCTTAAAGAGGAAATCAAAGACATTAAAATCAGACTTGGGAAAGTCGAAACTGATGTCATTGCTGATAAAATCCTCAAAGAGATTGACAAACAGAATCTAGATGAAGAAACTGAAGATATCCCTGAAAAGGATAATTTAGATTATCCTCCTTTCAATATTGATCTTTCTGCCACTCCTACTCCTAATATCGCGACTACCTCTTGTCCAGGTATCGATGTTATTACATCTGTTAAACCTCAGAGTCATCATATACCTATTAAGATTGTTGTCAATAAAGATTTTATTATTAATAAAATTGCTTTGCTTGACAGTGGTGCAGATCGAAATTGCATTGTTAAAGGTATTGTTCCTACTAAGTACTTAGAAAAAAGTACTTCCAAATTATATTCTGCTACTGGTGAGTTGCTAAAAATTAATTATAAGCTTTCTAAAGCTCATATTTGTAACAATAATATTTGTTTAACAAATGATTTCATTATTACTGAAGATATTAATGAAGATATTATTCTTGGAATACCTTTTATCACTCAGATAAAACCTTTTGTTACTAATCTAAATGGTATTACTACTTCCATTCTGGGAAAAGAATTACATTTTCCTTTTGTTAAAACTCTTTCCCAGGATGAAAGTAATTTTATCAGAGAAAAAACGGTTTTCCGAATAAACTCTTTATCTCAGCATGTTAATTTTCTCAAAGAAGAAATTAAAATTAAAAAAATTGAGCAAATTTTAAAAACCCCGAAGATAATTACTAAAATATCAGGCTAGACCTATTCAAATGAATCATGAACTACTTGATTATTGTAAAAAGGAAATTGATAATTTATTGAAAAATAAAATTATTAATGTTTCTAAATCTCCTTGGAGTTGCTCTGCTTTCTATGTCAACAATAGTGCTGAAAAAGAAAGAGGAGCACCTAGACTTGTTATAAATTATAAACCTTTGAATGCTGTTTTAAAATGGATTAGGTATGAAAAACTTATCCATAGAGATAATGACAAAGGAAAAGTTACTGGTGTAGATTTTTCGGGAAATGTCCCTAAAGTCTATTATCAAGAAATCCCTGGTAGTCCTACAGCCAGTGAAATGGAACCACCTCCAAATCAAAAAGATTCGGTACCTGATCATTTAAAGATGCTCAAATCTGAAAAGGATTTTATTCCTAATCCTCAGACTCTGCAAGAATCTTGGACTTGGTAGATACAGAATCCATAGAGATTGAACATAACAGGGATGAACAAAATCCTGATTTTATCAGATACTCTCGATTCACTATCAAGAGGATTTTATCACCATTCGAGTGGTATACTGATCATCTACACACTCCAGTATCTTTGTCCATGCCTCACAGGCCACAAACTTACAATTGGCATGACTACAAAGCAGCCTGGTTTAATTTTATGTATCTTAGGCCAAGACACACTTGGTTTATTAAATATTGCCCAAAAGTAATCAAGTCAATCATTCCTAAATGGTTCTATGAATGGTGGAACATTTTTGGAGGAAATCTGCAGATATTACCACAACAATTTCACATCAGGTTCACTGAGTTCCAGAATACTTCAGAAATATCTACTCTCCCAGAGTATATAAAATTATGTAAATTCTTTATTCAGAAAAGAATTTCTTATATTATTTCTTGGAATTTCACCAAGGTAGAAATAGACAAAATACGCTTCTTAGCTAAAGAAGTAATGATTAAAGGATGGACTCCTAAGCCAACCGGAATCAAGCCCACTATCAACCTAGCAGCAGTCAATCCTGCTAAGCAAAAGGCTTCAAAAGAAGAACTCAAAGCAAAACTCAAAAGAGCTATGGATAATCTTGAAGATTATACTGAAACTCAGATAATGCAGCTAATCAGTGATGCCGCGTCATCTGGGAGCAGTAACGGGGACATGTGTGATCTCAAAGGAATCGCACAGTCATATGTGGACCCCGATTATGAATAGAAACTTGGCTAGACCTTCTTTCCCGGATGTCCAGTATGAAGAAAATGCTTTCCTTTCCACTTCTTCTCATGAAGGAAGTAGTATAACAGAATGGAACATAGATGGTCTAGCAGAACATCAGATCTATAATAAACTCCACGAGATGGGGATAGCAATCACTGCTTACAAAATAAGAAATTCTTCTGATAGAGAAGCTGCTTCAATGATAGTTGCAGGATTCACTAGAATGATGAAACATTGGTGGGACAATTATGTTTCAGAAGAAACTAAGAGAACATTTGGAGGTGGTACCATTTCACTGGCTGTAGGACTACCAGGGATTTCTTGATAATAGACTTTAGGGACATTTCCCGAAAAATCTACACCAGTAACTTTTCCTTTGTCATTATCTCTATGGATGATGAAGATGAAAAACTTATCCATAGAGATAATGACAAAGGAAAAGTTACTGGTGTAGATTTTTCGGGAAATGTCCCTAAAGTCTATTATCAAGAAATCCCTGGTAGTCCTACAGCCAGTGAAATGGAACCACCTCCAAATCAAAAAGATTCGGTACCTGATCATTTAAAGATGCTCAAATCTGAAAAGGATTTTATTCCTAATCCTCAGACTCTGCAAGAATCTTGGACTCATCCTAATAACCAAATCAACAGAGATTGGTATAAGGATACTTATACTCTCAAAGAAAGAGAAAATTTTGCAAATTCTTGGATAATGGATATGAAAAGAATTGGTTGCGAAATAGACTTCTTTAAGTGGTTTGAAATGACTGGAAAAATTGATAATCAAAAAGATTCTCTTAAAGTCATTATCAACAAATGGTACACTACTTCAAACAAAGTGATTGAAGATGTTACTCCTCCTCTTGAAGGAATAAATATCCCGATTTCTGGAACTATTATAAAAGCTTCTCCTTTCAAAATCCTCTCCGAAGAAAAACCTTCTGTCCTTGCTACCAATCTTGATATCAACAAGATTATAGAACAGAATAATTATACAAATCAAATTCTTCATGTCGTTTCTAGACAAATTGAAGATTCCAAAGAAAGAGCCTCTTTTTCAGGAAGGCCTGTCCCTCTATCTTCTACAAACATGAGTCAGAAAATAGACCCAAATCCTATATTCAAAATCAATGAATTTTCCAGAGAAAATTATCCTAAGCTCAAAAATACCTTTGATATTTCTGATAACATTTTGGATAAAATTAATGAGAAACTAGCCAATTTCTCTATATCTGAAAAAAGAGCTGCTTACAGAGCTTCTAAAAGCACCAGTGGTAAAATACTTTCTACTATCAAAGAAAATATTGTCCAAAAACTCTCTAATGATAGATTTCATAACCGAAAAAACTATCATAAAAGACCTTCTTTCCCGGATGTCCAGTATGAAGAAAATGCTTTCCTTTCCACTTCTTCTCATGAAGGAAGTAGTATAACAGAATGGAACATAGATGGTCTAGCAGAACATCAGATCTATAATAAACTCCACGAGATGGGGATAGCAATCACTGCTTACAAAATAAGAAATTCTTCTGATAGAGAAGCTGCTTCAATGATAGTTGCAGGATTCACTGGAATGATGAAACATTGGTGGGACAATTATGTTTCAGAAGAAACTAAGAGAACTATTTATGATACTCATGCTACTGAGATTGTTATTAAAATGGAAGGAACTAATGAAGTTCCTACTGAAGTTTATAAAGAAGATGCTTGTGCTACTCTTCTCTATCATATAGCAAAGCATTTTATTGGAGAACCCAAGCTATTTCAGGATAGGAGTCTCCAAATCCTCAACAATATCAGTTGTCCCTCTTTAGATGATTTTACCTGGTATAAATACAATTTTATGCAGAAGGTAATGATTAGACCAGATTGTCATTTAGACTTCTGGAAAGAAAGATTTGTGAGCGGACTTCCACCTCTCTTTGCTGACAAAGTTAGAACTAAGATTCAAGATAGGAATGAAGGAAAAATTCCTTATGACCAGATTTTCCACAAGTCCAACATACATCCTCTTTGGATTTCTTAAATCCTTTATGCTTTTTCCTTCTTTTAGAAGATTTTTTGTAATCCTTTTCAGAAGTTCTTCTAGACTTACTACGATGAGTTTTCTTATTTTCTTTGTTCTCCTTCCTGATTTTTCTAAGCTTTGATTAATCTATTTTACTATTTTAATATGTTAATTGATATTATGTTATAAATCTGGTGTGAGGTGTTCATTCTTCTCTAAGTGTGTGAGGTAACCGAATAATACCCGGTTCATACGTTGGCTAGCCGAATTGAATAGGTCGTCAAGCTAGGAGAGCGTTAGACCTTGTATGGTGATCCCGTAGCCAAGATAACTCTAGAGAAAGAACAGATGTAAAACCAAGAGAACCTCCCTTAGAAATTAAGATCCAGATCTTTAATATCTCTTTGCATATTTTTATATTATTATTGATTGATCATGCTTGAATTATCTGTTTCTATTTTAATATATTTTTGTCTATAAGTCCTTAAGAAAGTATCATTTAAAAATGGAAACCAACCAGCATATTTTAAACAGTGTTAACCTATCTTCTCAAGCAACTAAGATTGCTAAACTTGAAAATGATCTTCAAAACTGGAATATACCAGAAGAACCTTTTAAAGCTATTTATCATTTAGGTAAATTTAATTTATTTGTTAATCACAATATTAAAACTTGTGAATCAACTGTTGCTATTAATAATTCTCTTGAAATTATTCGTTTGTTGAATGCTAACGATATTAATCGTTATAAAAATAAATTCAATTATTTGCATATTGGTTTAGTGCAAGTTGCTGTTAAGCCCCTGTTCAGGAAAGGCTTAGATATTCCTATTTGTGTCCTCCTTAGAGATGACAGATTTCTTAATTTTGATGATTCGCTGTTAGGAGTTCTTCAAAGTAATCTAGCCGATGGCCCGGTTTACTTTAATTGTTATCCTAACTTTTCAATAGACATTAATGATCCTAATGTCATGGATTCTTTGACACTCAATGTCAAAACTAAAAATCTTAATAGCAAAGCCAATACTCGAGAAATAGCGATTATTTACAGAGTATATTATCGGCTTATGTCTACTACTCTTGCACCAAAGGCTCGAATTGAGAGCCAAAAGGGTGTAACAATGCTTATGGAGGCCAATCATGAGCATAGTTCAATATTCGTTCCTAGATTGATCAATTGGAATGACATTTTGTCTAACGACGAATGGCATTTTGATGCTATCACTCAACCTTTTTCCTCTCATTCAGAGAGATCTCGTATTGAAAGGGTAATTCAATACCCTGATGGTTCTATAGATCTTAAATTCCTTGAGAATTCCTTATCTAGAACTGCTTCTAGAAGAGCGTCTTGTTCGTCTGTCCCAGCTAGGATGGCTCCTTATTCGCCATCTGCTCCTTCGAGGACTGCTCCTCACCCACCCTCTTCTTCAAAAACCCCGGAGGATGATGAAGATGAAAAACTTATCCATAGAGATAATGACAAAGGAAAAGTTACTGGTGTAGATTTTTCGGGAAATGTCCCTAAAGTCTATTATCAAGAAATCCCTGGTAGTCCTACAGCCAGTGAAATGGAACCACCTCCAAATCAAAAAGATTCGGTACCTGATCATTTAAAGATGCTCAAATCTGAAAAGGATTTTATTCCTAATCCTCAGACTCTGCAAGAATCTTGGACTCATCCTAATAACCAAATCAACAGAGATTGGTATAAGGATACTTATACTCTCAAAGAAAGAGAGAATTTTGCAAATTCTTGGATGATGGATATGAAAAGAATTGGTTGCGAAATAGACTTCTTTAAGTGGTTTGAAATGACTGGAAAAATTGATAATCAAAAAGATTCTCTTAAAGTCATTATCAACAAATGGTACACTACTTCAAACAAAGTTATTGAAGATGTTACTCCTCCTCTTGAAGGAATAAATATCCCGATTTCTGGAACTATTATAAAAGCTTCTCCTTTCAAAATCCTCTCCGAAGAAAAACCTTCTGTCCTTGCTACCAATCTTGATATCAACAAGATTATAGAACAGAATAATTATACAAATCAAATTCTTCATGTCGTTTCTAGACAAATTGAAGATTCCAAAGAAAGAGCCTCTTTTTCAGGAAGGCCTGTCCCTCTATCTTCTACAAACATGAGTCAGAAAATAGACCCAAATCCTATATTCAAAATCAATGAATTTTCCAGAGAAAATTATCCTAAGCTCAAAAATACCTTTGATATTTCTGATAACATTTTGGATAAAATTAATGAGAAACTAGCCAATTTCTCTATATCTGAAAAAAGAGCTGCTTACAGAGCTTCTAAAAGCACCAGTGGTAAAATACTTTCTACTATCAAAGAAAATATTGTCCAAAAACTCTCTAATGATAGATTTCATAACCGAAAAAACTATCATAAAAGACCTTCTTTCCCGGATGTCCAGTATGAAGAAAATGCTTTCCTTTCCACTTCTTCTCATGAAGGAAGTAGTATAACAGAATGGAACATAGATGGTCTAGCAGAACATCAGATCTATAATAAACTCCACGAGATGGGGATAGCAATCACTGCTTACAAAATAAGAAATTCTTCTGATAGAGAAGCTGCTTCAATGATAGTTGCAGGATTCACTGGAATGATGAAACATTGGTGGGACAATTATGTTTCAGAAGAAACTAAGAGAACTATTTATGATACTCATGCTACTGAGATTGTTATTAAAATGGAAGGAACTAATGAAGTTCCTACTGAAGTTTATAAAGAAGATGCTTGTGCTACTCTTCTCTATCATATAGCAAAGCATTTTATTGGAGAACCCAAGCTATTTCAGGATAGGAGTCTCCAAATCCTCAACAATATCAGTTGTCCCTCTTTAGATGATTTTACCTGGTATAAATACAATTTTATGCAGAAGGTAATGATTAGACCAGATTGTCATTTAGACTTCTGGAAAGAAAGATTTGTGAGCGGACTTCCACCTCTCTTTGCTGACAAAGTTAGAACTAAGATTCAAGATAGGAATGAAGGAAAAATTCCTTATGACCAGATGACTTATGGAGATCTTATTAGTGTTATAAACACTGTTGGATTAGAACTTTGTACAGATATTAAGTTGAAACATCAACTTAAAAAAGAAAAATCCTCGTCAAGGAGAGAATTAGGAAGTTTCTGTCAAGACTTCGGGTTTGTTTCTCTAACACCTCCTTCAAGAAAAATCAGGAAGGAGAACAAAGAAAATAAGAAAACTCATCGTAGTAAGTCTAGAAGAACTTCTGAAAAGGATTACAAAAAATCTTCTAAAAGAAGGAAAAAGCATAAAGGATTTAAGAAATCCAAAGAGGATGTATGTTGGACTTGTGGAAAATCTGGCCATAGAGCGAGTGAATGCAGGTCAGGTAAACAGAAGAAGATCAACAGTCTTGAAATAGACGAAGCAACCAAAGAAAAGCTTTTTTCAATTCTTGAAGAACCTTTATCCGATTCTTCAAATAATTCTGCTGAATATAGCGACGAAGAAGATATCAACGTCAATTATGATTCAGATTCTAGCCAATCGGGAAAAAACTGTAACTGCACAGAGGCTTTCTGTGTTTGTGATGATATTCCTCAAATCAGAGTCCTTAGCAACGACTCTAAAGAAGCTCTCTTCGACATTATTGAACATATTGATAATGAAGAAGCTAGGAGAAAATATCTTATAGAACTCAAGAATATTATTCTCAACCAAAAAGAAAAGCCCAAAGCTCGTACTATGGTTGAACCTTTCAGCATGAAGCAAATCATGAATAGGTTTGAAAGAAATGCCGAACCTACTATTTCTGACCTTCATCATGAAGTCAAAACTCTTAAAGAGGAAATCAAAGACATTAAAATCAGACTTGGGAAAGTCGAAACTGATGTCATTGCTGATAAAATCCTCAAAGAGATTGACAAACAGAATCTAGATGAAGAAACTGAAGATATCCCTGAAAAGGATAATTTAGATTATCCTCCTTTCAATATTGATCTTTCTGCCACTCCTACTCCTAATATCGCGACTACCTCTTGTCCAGGTATCGATGTTATTACATCTGTTAAACCTCAGAGTCATCATATACCTATTAAGATTGTTGTCAATAAAGATTTTATTATTAATAAAATTGCTTTGCTTGACAGTGGTGCAGATCGAAATTGCATTGTTAAAGGTATTGTTCCTACTAAGTACTTAGAAAAAAGTACTTCCAAATTATATTCTGCTACTGGTGAGTTGCTAAAAATTAATTATAAGCTTTCTAAAGCTCATATTTGTAACAATAATATTTGTTTAACAAATGATTTCATTATTACTGAAGATATTAATGAAGATATTATTCTTGGAATACCTTTTATCACTCAGATAAAACCTTTTGTTACTAATCTAAATGGTATTACTACTTCCATTCTGGGAAAAGAATTACATTTTCCTTTTGTTAAAACTCTTTCCCAAGATGAAAGTAATTTTATCAGAGAAAAAACGGTTTTCCGAATAAACTCTTTATCTCAGCATGTTAATTTTCTCAAAGAAGAAATTAAAATTAAAAAAATTGAGCAAATTTTAAAAACCCCGGAGATAATTACTAAAATATCCAATCTTCATAAAAAATTTGAAGATGAAATTTGCTCTGATTTTCCTAATGCTTTTTGGGAAAGAAAAAAGCATATTGTTGATTTACCTTATATTGAAGGTTTTAATGAACAAGCTATTACAACTAAGGCTAGACCTATTCAAATGAATCATGAACTACTTGATTATTGTAAAAAGGAAATTGATAATTTGTTGAAAAATAAAATTATTAATGTTTCTAAATCTCCTTGGAGTTGCTCTGCTTTCTATGTCAACAATAGTGCTGAAAAAGAAAGAGGAGCACCTAGACTTGTTATAAATTATAAACCTTTGAATGCTGTTTTAAAATGGATTAGGTATCCCATACCTAATAAAAGAGATTTGTTAAAACGCACTTATAAGGCTAATATTTATAGTAAGTTTGATATGAAATCTGGTTTCTGGCAAATTCAAATTGCTAATAAAGATAAATATAAGACGGCCTTCAATGTCCCATTCGGACAATATGAATGGAATGTTATGCCTTTTGGACTTAAGAATGCTCCTTCTGAATTCCAAAATATCATGAATAACATTTTTAATGATTATAATTACATGTCAATTGTTTATATTGATGATGTGCTTATCTTTTCTGATGATATTGATTCGCATTTTAAGCATCTTAATACTTTCTTTAAGATTGTCAAGAACAATGGTTTAGTAGTTAGTGCCAAAAAGATTAAGCTCTTCCAAACCTCTATAAGGTTTCTTGGTCATGACCTTTATCAAGGTAGCTACAAACCAATCTGTAGAGCCATTGAGTTCTCTTCTAAATTTCCTGATGAAATTATTGATAAAACCCAATTACAAAGGTTTTTAGGAAGTTTGAATTATGTTGCTGATTTTATTCCTAAGATCAGACAAACCTGTGAACCTTTATATAAAAGGCTCAAGAAAAATCCTGTCCCTTGGGGAAATGACCAAACTCAAGCAGTCATAAATATTAAAAAATTGGTCCAGAGTCTCCCTTGTTTAGGAATTCCTAATCCTAAAGATTTTATGATTGTTGAAACTGATGCTTCTGACTTAGGATATGGAGGTATCCTGAAACAAAGAAGTTCTTTAGAATCTCCCGAACAATTAGTTCGTTTTACTTCAGGAATCTGGAATTCTGCTCAAAAGAATTATTCAACTGTTAAAAAGGAAATCTTGTCTATAGTGCTATGTATCACAAAATTTCAAGATGACTTAATAAACAAAGAATTTTTATTAAGAGTTGATTGTAAATCGGCTAAAGAAATTTTGCAAAAAGATGTAAAAAATTTGGTTTCAAAACAAATATTTGCTAGATGGCAAGCTCTACTATCTAGCTTTGATTTTCAAATTGATTTTATAAAAGGAGAAAATAACTCTTTACCTGATTTTCTAACAAGAGAATTTTTACAGGGAAAAAATGAGGCCTTTCAAGCCTAATACTCCTTCGAAAGAAGGAAAACCTATGGCGAAACCTTTTGTCTTACCTCCATTAACACCGGCAAAAACCCCACAAAGACCGGTATTTGATAATAGATTTACTATGCTCGCAGACTACCCAAAATTGCCTGCTCCACCTCCTAACCCAACCAAATTAATACAATTAAGGCCAAATAGACCTTTAACTCCTGGAGCATCAAGTTCTAATGTCCAAACCAAAGACAATTATACAATGAAGACCCCTGAGTCATTCGCCCAAGCTGTTAAGCCTGAATTACCTATTCCCACTCCAACTACTATCCCAAAGGAAGAAAAGTTTGATTTTGTAACAACTCAAATGTTACCCTTACTGGCTCTGGACAGAGAGTTCGAAAATCTTGAGATTGGAACTCTTATTAAACCTTGCTACACAGATGGTAATTTTGTTGATACAGATTGTTCTTACAAAACTAGAAAGTTTTACGAAGCCATTTTGGTAGATACAGAATCCATAGAGATTGAACATAACAGGGATGAACAAAATCCTGATTTTATCAGATACTCTCGATTCACTATCAAGAGGATTTTATCACCATTCGAGTGGTATACTGATCATCTACACACTCCAGTATCTTTGTCCATGCCTCACAGGCCACAAACTTACAATTGGCATGACTACAAAGCAGCCTGGTTTAATTTTATGTATCTTAGGCCAAGACACACTTGGTTTATTAAATATTGCCCAAAAGTAATCAAGTCAATCATTCCTAAATGGTTCTATGAATGGTGGAACATTTTTGGAGGAAATCTGCAGATATTACCACAACAATTTCACATCAGGTTCACTGAGTTCCAGAATACTTCAGAAATATCTACTCTCCCAGAGTATATAAAATTATGTAAATTCTTTATTCAGAAAAGAATTTCTTATATTATTTCTTGGAATTTCACCAAGGTAGAAATAGACAAAATACGCTTCTTAGCTAAAGAAGTAATGATTAAAGGATGGACTCCTAAGCCAACCGGAATCAAGCCCACTATTAACCTAGCAGCAGTCAATCCTGCTAAGCAAAAGGCTTCAAAAGAAGAACTCAAAGCAAAACTCAAAAGAGCTATGGATAATCTTGAAGATTATACTGAAACTCAGATAATGCAGCTAATCAGTGATGCCGCGTCATCTGGGAGCAGTAACGGGGACATGTGTGATCTCAAAGGAATTGCACAGTCATATGTGGACCCCGATTATGAATAGAAACTTGGCTCTTGAGAAAAGTAGAGACCAAAGGTCGGAATTACTTTTCAAAAGGAGACATTTTACTATTCCTAAAAGGAATCCAACAAACTTTACTTTATAAAAGTAAAAGACCCCACTCAACAACCGACACTTTAATTTGTCTATTGTAAAGAAAGAATCCTTCTTCTATAAAAGGAATTCTCGCTTCTCCCTAGAAGGCATCAGCTATTGTACCCAATACTGAAAACCTCTCTCTCTCTCTCTCCCTATGTTTTAATGCTTCCGCCTGTAGCTCTTTCATGTTGATGTTCATATAAATAAAAATCTGTGAGTTTTTATTAATCTTTTTGTTCTTCGTATAAATCTTGTCGTATTTTACTAATACAACTTCGGAGGATTACCGCCGATCCGTTATTGGTATCAGAGCCATGTTGGCAGTATACGTACCTAGCATGAGCAGCTAAGTACCTAGCATCTTCCAGCTAAGTACCTAGCATGCTCCGGTCCCTACATGGTGACATCATGTAGGCATAGAGTATGCGTTAGTACATTTGAATGTACTAAGTATATGGGATGCAATGCAAGGCTACATTAGATGGACATCATAGGAAAAATGCGTAATCATACCCAA
>JAGDQO010002540.1:0-104044 GCA_018342035.1 Solanum appendiculatum | reverse complement strand
ATTTGCCAACCACCAAATCTATAAACTTTTCAACATTTACTATAACTATTCCGTTTTAACAATTGCTTGCAGCAATTGAGGACTTCACCAATGGGAAATGGGTTGGAACCCCACAAAAACATGGTTCGCCAAATCCATTTAAGTTCAGGCGAGTTAATGACCCATTGCTCTATTTTTTTGATAACCTTTACTTTGTTGAAAACATGGTACCTTTATATGTTTATATCATACGAATATCATATATATATATATATATATATATTATTGTTTATCATATATAATATTTTTGGATATACATAAATATACATAGATATATATGATATACACAAATATACAGGGATAATATCCACATAAATTGCGGATCGCAAGTGAGGTTTAATTGGGAGTCTTTTGAAATAGGTAATTATAACTGAAATTGAAACATTGTGACTGATTTGGGGGAAATTATTAAACAAGGGATATATTTATTAACTTCATTAACGGCGGCGTAAAAATAGCCCAATAATATATTAGAAAATAAAGTTGATCAATAAACAAAGCTGATCATTCAACACACATATTTACTTCAAATAAGCTCAATTTTATAAGTTTCATCTATCATAAACAACAAATTAGATCTCATTAATCAATCTATCAAAACAATAATAAATCTAATAAATTCATTTTACAACGATAGTGATTTAATTTGTTATTATTTTTAAAATCCATTGATTTAAACTTTCTTTTTAACATTTGAAATTTAAGACATCTCTTCAATACATTATATTTTCCAGAGTGAAAACATCAATTTTCCAGGTTAATGTGCCAATTGTTCTTTAGAGTGATATGTAATTGTAATTTTGTTTTTGTCACTTTATAAGCTGATTAATCATTTACTTATAATATTTCTTAGCGTATTATCACTAATACACTTTAACTTAGTAATTAGTGTAATAAATAAGTACACTACTTCAGTTTTTCTCGATAAGTCTAGACAGGTAATATAAAAGTCTGAAAACTTAAAAAAAGAAGGAAGGAAGGTTCCTTTTAAGTAATAATCGAGGGACCTAAAGACTGACACCATCACTATTGTTTTTTTTTTTTTTTAAAAAAAAAAGAGTCAAAAATATAAGATAAGATAATTATTTATTAATATTTAATTTATCGACAGACATCCCTTGGTACTTTCGAAAAGGAAAAATTAAAATAATTATATCTACTTTACAAAGAGAGAATCTCTATAGCCAATTAGATTTTGAATTTTTAAAAGTTCCATCATCTACGAGGAGATATCCCTCAATATCTTTGAATAAAAATTAAAAAATTAAAATATGTATAAAAATTAAAATATTTATAAAAATTAAAAATTAAAATACTTTGAGTTTTTGGAGAGATGCTGTAGCAAAGTTCTCAGAATAGCGGCACAGAATTTGTCCCCAGACAGCCTTCGATAAAAGATTAGTATTTTTTTGTAATGAAAAAAAAAAGGCAAAAACAATAGTGAAAACGGTGGACTTCGTCTTTTTTCAGCCCATTATTCTATGTCAAATTAAAATAGAACGAACAAATTATAATAAGAGAATTTTACACAAATTTCATAGTGTTAAGAGCTAATTACATTTTATTTCTATTTTTTTTAAATTACAAAAATCCCTTAAATTTTGTGGAATCCGTATACATCCCAAAACGCCCAATACATGGCGTTCCGGTTTCAGATAGATGCTCAACGTCTCGATACATCGCATCTCGATTTCGGATACATCACTCAATGTCCCGATACATCGCGTACATCTCAATACATCACGTACGTCCCGATACATCAAGTAAAGTAATGCATCCGACCAATACATCGCGTAAAGTGATGTATCAACAATAGGAAATAGTAGAAATTTTTGTAATTTTTTCAAATAATAGGAAATTTTAAAGAATATGGTAAAATAAGTGATATATTTAGATAATTTTTCCTAAAATAAAGGGAGCAATATATAGTATAACAAAAGCCATCTACCTAGTCACTCTTTCGTTTGTGAATTAATTGTTCAACCACTATTTGAATTGTACTTTGAAAAATAGCCAATTTTCGATGACAAACACTTTTGCTCTTTATCTTCTTCGTTTGGAAGCCACATAAAGGAGCAAATTTTTATGGGCGTTTGATAAATCAATTAAGCATTGTTTGAAAGTTGGTTAGAACTATACAGATATTAGTTATGAATGTATTGGTTACGTAAGTATTAATTGTTTCATTTTTTATCTTCTATAAATAATAGTTTGCTTATAATTTATACATGTATTAGTTATAAAGTTGCTTCTTTGCTGACTATCAAACGACCCCCCTTATTGCTTATACTTTAGAGAAAAATAAGTAAGTAACAGAAAATTAGTACAGTACATACTCCTTATGTTTACTTTTATGTGTCTAGTTTGAACTTTGCACTCAATTTAAAAAATAATAATTGCCAATAAGTATTTTTACCATAATATCTATATTATTAGGTCTTGAAAAATGATCCGAAAAATACACAATTAATGTTAAGAATAAAACATGAATATATATAAAATACCACGATAAGGTAAAAGTGATAAATAAAATGAAAATGGTATTGTTAGGGTATGTCACACCCCTTAAATAAAAAATATATTTAAGAACATAAATTAAATGTTACTTTCTACTATTACCTTTTTTATTATTTCCAAACTATATTCTTCTACAAAATGTAATATAGTTAAGAAGTTCATTAAATGAAGGACAAATATGAAAAGAAGTCCCAATAATTCTTTAAAACTTTGAGTAATTCACTTATTTTGAACTATTGAAAAAGGCCCATCAATTCACTTAATATGAACTAAAGTAAATATAATGGACAAATAAAAATGGATGAAGAAAGTAATTAATCGATGATATTTAGAGTGAAGTAGTTAAGGTAGAGCTACTTCTTGTAGAATTCCATGACCCAAAAATTAGAGACACAACATATAAAGTTAATGACTTTGAATCCAGCTTTAGTTGCGAGATAATGAAATTCCTGTTGAGAACGCTCTTTGCCTCCTGGAGCTTGAGCCAACATGAACATATCAAATTGTGAAATAACCACAGAGGTATGAGTATGATCAGGTTTCATTGGTAGAATAGCCTCAACAACAATCACTTTTCCATTTTCTGCTGGTATAGCCTTATAGCAGTTCTTCAACAACTTCACGCATTGACTATCACTCCAGCCATGAAGAATCCACTTCCATATATCCATCATTAACAAAAAAATGTCAATATTTTGAAGAAATAATAAGTCATTATAAATAATTACTTTTTTTTGCTGATCCTTTTAATTTATTTGAGATACGTGCGTATATACCTTCATAAAAATAGCATCTCCTTCTGGAATACTTTCAAACATGTCTCCCTCGATGTGTTTCACCTCTGCAATAATTAGTTTTTAAAATATGACATGAATACTATTTTTGCCTATTCTCTAACTCACACACTACAAAAATTAAGAGTGTGAAGCCACTTCCCATGTCACTTGACACTACATGAGAGTTTATGCAAGGAAAGTAAACAACAAAAAACAACAAATGAGCAGGTACCTTCATAGGAAGGGGCATGTTGAACAACATGAGGCAAATCAAAATTAGTGCCCTTAATGGTTGGGTATTTAGATGTAATCATATTGAGGTTTATTCCAAGACCACCTCCCACATCAACCAAAGTCTTGATGTCTTCAAAACCCTTGTAGGTGTCAAGTATATTTTTCATGACTAGAGTTGTATGGTTAAGCATTGCCTTGTTGAAAACATCACTGAACTTGATATCCGTTTTTAGATATTCGAAGACATTCACTCCGTGCATCCTCTCAAATGGAATTCCTCCTTCAAGAACCGCATCGTTTAATGCAAACCTGTGATTTCAAATTAGATAGAAAGGAGTTAGATATGATCTAAACTCTGATGATAATGTTTTCTTATTAATAAAATAGTCAGATAATATAATGGAGGATAAAGTAGATAAATACTTACCAATTGTTAATGAGTACTTTATGTTGAAGCAAAGCCAAGAGTGGTCCTAAAGATGCACCATCTTCATTATCACCAACAAACAACTTGCCCACTGGTGACAGACCATAGAGTCTAACATTATTACTAATGGAGCAAGTGAGCAAAGAATAAGTAGCCAGGAGATAAAGCATTCTGTCTAGCATATTGGCTGCATCAGTAGGGTTGTTGCAAGGCATTTTAGAAACAATTTGAGTAGCAGAAAGTTGAGTATCATTAGCTTTGGCTAGGGTCTCAAATACATCCAATTCAATTGTTGAATGCAACACAAAGGGAAGTACTGATGATGACAATAATTGCATTGCATATGTAAAATTCCCCTCTTTTTCTGAGCCAATACTAATTTGTAATTGACTGTTTGCCATGCTTTAAATCAATTAGCTAACACTTTCTCAATTTCCACTAGTGCTCTTTCCTTTATATATTCAGTGTGTTCTCTCAACCCTAACACTCATATGCAAATTAAATGTCGGCCCACAATATAAGGTACGTGTGCACTAGGCCCTATAACTTTATTTAGTAATTCAAGAGAAGTATTGACTACACCTGAATTTGATATAAACTAAAACTAGTGGTTTCATGTTTGGACTATTGACAGTTTTAAAAACACTCATCTTAGAACCCGCAAAGTTAAGTGTCTTTTTAAAAACCAGGTCTTACTTATGCATTTTCTCTTGCTTTATTACTAAATATAGCCATGTAACTTTATTTTCCTCCTCTTTTTCTCCTTATCCTCTGTTTTTTCTTCATCATCTTCCTCTGTTTACGAAAGAATTTGCTATGCATACTATTTTTCCGATGTTATTCTCCCAACAAAACCAAAAGAAGCAAATGAAAGACCAATCATACTAATTAGTAGTAAAATGAACAAGTCAAATGGAAGCCCAAATTCTACCAAAGGAAGAGTTTCAAAAACTTAAATTTTAAAATTCGATGTGCTGCAAACATGAATTGTTTTGAGTAAATAATATATCAAAAGAATCAAAACACAAAGAGGAGCTCATATATAAAATTTGAGTTGTTTGAAACCATTTACTAGCAGTTGACAAGGTTCATGTTTTGCAATGTCAAGCTACTAATTCTAGTGCAATGTCCACTAATTAGAACCTAATTAACGATAGGAATTTATGGGAATTCCTACATAAAAATAATAAAGCTAAATAAGGTGGATGTTTTTTTTTTAAGAATGAGTAACTAAAACTCTACCAAAAAAATGTATAAGAAAAGCTAAATAAGAAGGTATTTTTGTAATCAAACCACTTATTTTTAGGAACTATGCAATGGTTATTATTTTTAGTACAACAAACTAAACAATCAATAAGAAATAATGCCAGGATAACTAATCCCAACATAACTAATCACAGCATAACTTATCCCAGCATAACTTGTATTCAAACCAAACGGCCCCGAAAGTACTGCTCTTTCCTTTATATATTCAGAGTGTTCTATCAATCCTCACATAAATCATAATAGGTTATCAATTTACCCAATAACCCAATATTTAAAAACTAATTTCAAACCAATAACGCAACAATTTTTTTTATAAAATCATTAAGAATCAGTTAATCCAATAATATTTTTTTCGATTCAATTTATTGATCGATGATCGGTTTTTGCACACCCCTAATCGGTGCCTTATAATTAAAATATATTTTACTTCAGGATTGCATATATGCTAGCCTTGTTATATTGAAGTTTCTTATTATTTTATTTATAAGACAAAATAACATATCTTATTAACAATACAACTTTAACGTAACAATTCAAAATAGAGTATCAAGAATCATTGAATCAAATCGATGTCAAAGAAAAATAAGAGAGAAGTATTGAAAACATCCTTAAATTTGGCGTGAATTATTAATTTTATTCTTGAATTATTGACGGCGGCCTTAAAAACACTTCTTTACTTGACTAAGTACTAACTGAACTTAAATACACCCTGATCGATCTTGCTACATGAGTATGAGTGAAATACACCCCAAAATTCTCGCCAAGTTTAGAGTGTTTTTCAACCGCTTCTACAAGAATTTGAGATCAATTGCTATGACAGATCGGAATGTATTAGGGGTGTATCTAAGTTTAGCTAGTCAAATAGAGGGGTGTTTTTAAGACAATCAATAATTCGAAAACGAAACTAATCATTTGAGTCAAATACAAGAGTGTTTTCAATACTTCTCTCAAAAAATAAGATAATAGAGATGATTCGAAATGTTTAATTTTGAGTACACAATCGACAAATTGATATGATATAATTTATTTTTTTAGAAATAATCAACCATCCCTATGTCAAATCACGTAGTCATCCTTTTATTTGTTGCCTGGTATATCATTTTAAAAAAGTTCTTTGGTTTTAACTTAAGATACTGTCGACAATAATGTGACAGAATAGGTGAGTACTGGATGAACCATCCTTCTATCCCAATCTATTTGTAAAATGTCTAATATATTTCTTAAAATTTTGTGATTTCGAGCTGATATATTCTTAATTAAAAAAGGTGTTCACAATTATTTCTATCATTATACAAATGACCTATATATACATTATTAGTTGACAAAGGTGAAAATTAATTTTAAATTTATATAAGTTGATTTTTGTTAAAATAAAATCCTTATAAGAATATATTTGATCATTCTCGTAAAGTTTAAAGATATATTTGATCCTTCTCACACGTAATTTTTTTTTTTTTAACTTCTTTGACTCAACAACTTATTTGGATTTTAAGTATCTTCCTTATGGATCTATTTATTTATCATCATCTGAATTTCTTGTACTTATTTTACTTTTTTGCTTTAATTCTTTAGTATGAAAAAAAGATGTGTGAATGAAATAGTTCAACACAATTCAATACCTAAAGGATAAATCTATTTCAAATAAACTTAAATTTTACATAAACAATATATATTATCCTCATAATTCTCATTTATAGCAATATAATATATTTGACCATTTATAATATTACCAACAATGTGTCTTCCTGGCTCTCTCTCTCTCCCCTTCTTCTCTTTTTTTTTTTTCCGTTTTTCTCTTTCTCCTTCTCCCCTTCTTCTCTTTTTTTTTCTCTGTTCATCTTTCTCTCTCTGTCTCCATTCACGCATTCCTTTTTTCTCTAATCGTTTATATTTATACAATTTTAATATAACTTTAGTATAGATTTTTTAGAGCTTCACCTCTTCTTTTTCGATAAATCACCACTACCAGACCATCGATTGTTTATATTTAATACAGTTTAGATACAATTTTAATACAATTTTTCAGAACTTCACCTAATATATAACTAAAAAAATTTAATACAAATATATTATAAGTATTATATGTGAATTTCAAACATTCTGGTACTATTTAAATTAGTTTACATTGTTAGAAATATATTATATTTGTTATGGAATAATAACTATCAAATTTATAGTAATGTATAGTATCGAATTCGAATTATATTATAACTATCATTTATATTTATACAATTTTAATACAACTTTAATACAGATTTTTAGAGCGTCACCTCTTTTTTTCGTAATAACCACCACCCGACCACCGATTCTTTATATTTAATACAGTTTTGATACAACTTTAATACAATTTTTCTGAATTTCACCTAATATATATTTATACAATTTTAATACAACTTTAAAACAGATTTATATCAAAATGGTTATTAAAGCTAAAATTATGTCATATATGGTAATAAAAATAAAGTAACACTTAAAAGCGTAATTATTCAAATAAAATATATTATTTATGTAAAAATTCCTTTTTCAAATATCAAATCAAATCATTATTGTCGAATTTTGAAATTTTTAAACCAAATCAAACTAATAAAACTCGGGTTTTTTTTTTGGGTTTCTCGGGTTTTTAGATTTTTTCGGATTTTTCCAATAAAGTATTCATACAAACATATAATTAACTTAATCTTTAAATATATCTTTAATCCTACCAAAATACAATCATCTAAGATATTTTTTAAGAAAATAACACAAAATATGAAATGAGTGATGACTCAAAAAAAATTAACAAAAAATCATAATGAAATCGCATAAAACAAATATTGCGTATTAATAGGTCATAAAAAATTATCATCATTTAAAAGTACTAAATCATACAAAAATAAGTCTAATAAGTCGTAATTACATGATCAAACATTGAAGAAAAACTAAAATTAGGTCATGTATTTTAATTATCTAAACCAATGTAAAACTTAAAAATAAATATTCAATATATTGTCATTCTTAGTACTGAATTGACTTTTTTTTGTTAGCATTAGTACTTATTTGATTTTGATTTGAGCTTTATTAGAGTTACTAATATTTATGGATTATAATCTTTTTTGGATCATTCAAAATTCTAAATCTCAAACATGAAATAATATGTTTTTATTAAAAATATAAGAAGTATTTATAAATTATATCAAAGTAAATACTTTTATGTATAAAATAAATTTTAAAAAATATATATATAATGTTGGGTTGGTTTAGTCTGGAGTTGATTTTTTTTTTAGTTAAAATCATCCCAACCCAAGTATAGTCGAGTTTTTTTTCCTATACCAAACCACTAGTTGATTTTTTTCTTTTCAATTTGTGGTTTGATTCGATTTTTCACCTCTGATAATCACTTTCCCGAATTAATGTTGATACGTAAATATATTGTGCTTGCATTGTTCAAAATATTGTCAATATTATTAAATTAAAAAATTAACTAAATGTCAACATAAAAAAAATCCTAAATTCTTAAATATACATTCTCCTCCCTTTCCTATGATTCATTGCTTACTTATTGTTGTATAGGTGGAGTTCTTGTGTATCATATAATATAAATATAAAAGATATGCTAAATTTAGTTGTTTTAGTTGGGGATATTTTAGTAATTTAACATTCAAGTTAGGTGGTGATTAAATTCTAAAAATATGAGGAAACTCCTCCATAACTCCATTTATAGCCAACAAAGGGTAGTATTATGAACAAATGTTTATTGCGTTTTATCAGAAGAGTCAGAAACTTTCGGAAAAGTCACGACTCTTTTAATAAAATATAATATAATATAATATAAATAAATATAATATAATATAAATAAATATAATATAATATAAGACATAGAACATATACTATATTAAGTGTTTTAAAAAGAAAAATAATAAAAAACTAAGAAAATTCGTCGTTTAAAAATGAAAAAACTACATAGTAAGGCAATATATGCTATTTATTTATTATATATAACTATAGTTTTATAAAATTATCCATTTAGTGTATAACCCAAATTAGCACATTCTTCCCTTTTTCATGGATGATTATTTTTCTTCTTCTTTTCTTCTATGGACGATTCTTTCGAATTCTTTTTAAATTCAAATGTAATGGTGTTGCACTTCCTCTTCCTTTCTTCGATAAAGCGTCGTCATCGTTGGATCGAGATAATTTACGAAACTTCATATCAACCATGAAAAAAACTTTGAAGCTTAAGTTCAAATTATCAATTCCTGAATAAATATAAATTTTCATTATCTTTTGTTAATAAACTGATGGCCATTGGTACTGAAAAAGAAAAATTCATAATATTTTTACTTTTATTATCGAGGGATGCTCTCGAAAAATTGAATTTATTTTTTATTATGTACAGAGAGAATCTCCCAATATAGTCTATTAGATTTTGATTTTAAAAAAGTTACATTCATGTACGAGGAGATCATATCTTTTAATAAAAATTTAAAAATTAAAATATTTGAGTTTTTCGAGAGATGCTGTAGCAAAGTCCTCAGAATAGCGGCACAAAATTTGTCCCTATAAAAGATCAGTATTTTTTGGTAATGATAAAAAAAAGGCAAAATCAATAGTGAAAACGGTGATCTTCGTCTTTTTTCAGCCGATTATTCTATGTTAAATTAAAATCGGACGAATAAATTAAATAGAGGGAGCAGTATATATAGTATAACAAAAGCCATCTACATAGTCACTCTTTCGTTTGTGAATTCATTGTTCACCCACTGTTCGAAATGTACTTGGAAAAATAACTAATTTTCTATGACAAACATTTTTACCCTTTATCTTCTTCGTTTGGAAGCCACAAAGATAGGGATGACAATTTCTGGCCTTATGAGGTGAAAAGATCCATTTAATCTATATTTATTTAAATGAGTAAATATGAGGTTGATCTATTTTAAGAGCTTATACAAATATGGAAAAAAATTTGGTAAAATATGAGAATCCATATACAGTTATAAACTCATAAATCACCCACTTATAATACAAAGATCCTTAATTGCACTAAAAAGTTTTTATAAATTTATTTATTTTTCTGAAAAAAAACATTAGGGGGTGGGGTGTAGGGTGGAGGTGGGGTGAGGCTGATCTATTTTAAGAGCTTATACAAATATGAAAAAAATTGGTAAAATATGAGAATCCATATACAGTTATAAACTCATAAATCACCCACTCATAAAACAAAGATCTTAATTGCACTAAAAAGTTTTATAAATTTTTTTTTTTTTAAAAAAAACATTAGGGGGTGGGGTGTAGGGTGGAGGTGGGGTGAAAAAAATATTTTTTTTTAAAAAAAATTGTGGGGTGGGGTTAGGGTGTCCAGGTTGGGGGGGGGGGGTATGAAAAAAAAACTAACTTTTTTTTTGATTTTTTTGATTTTCTTTTTTTTTAAAATTGTGGGAGGGGGTTGGGGTGGAAGGGGAGGGGAGGGGGAGGGGTGCGAAAAAAAATTAACTTTTTTTTGAATTTTTTTATTTTTCTTTAAAAATAAACTTGGGGTGGGGGTTGGGAGGGAGGGGGCGAAAAATTTATTATTTTTTGAAATTTATTTTAATTGTTTTCTTTTAAAAAAAATTGGTGGTGGGATGGGGGTAGGGGGACTGGTGAGGGGTGGGTAGGGTGGGTGGTAGAGGTGCGGGTGGAGGTGGATGGGGATGGGATACTGAGGTAAATTAAATTCTTTTTTGTATGAAAAATTAATTTTTTAAAAAATAATTATTTAGGAGTGGGGTGGGGGTTGGGTATTAATAATTTAGCTTTGGTTGAATGTATTTTTTTTTAGCTTTAGGAAATTAAAGTGGATCAGAACTATTTTACCCAAATCATATTTGACCAAATTCATAATAACACATTTTATATGGGTGGATTGAAATCCAATCCATTTTGGCTCAATCCATATTCAATCTATCCAAATCTGATCCAATCCAACCATTTGCCACCCCTGCATAAAGGTGCAAATTTTTATGGGCATTTGATTAATCAATTGGGGATCGTTTGGAAGCTGATTAGCACTATGCATATTTTAGTTAAAGATATATTGGTTATGTAAGTATTAATTATTTCATCTTTTATCCTGCATAAGATAATAATTTTCTTATAATTTATACATGTATTAGTTATGAAGTTTCTTCTTTACTGACTACCAAATGAACCCTTATTGCTTGTAATTAAGAGGAAAAAAGTAAGTAACAGAAAATTAGTATAGAAGATATTTTCTATGTTTACTTTTATTTGTCTAGTTTGAACTTTGCACTCAATTTAAGAAAGAATAATTTACTTAAGTATTTTTACCATAGTATCTATATTATTAGGTCTTGAAAAATGATTTGGGGAATACACAATTAATGCTAAGAGTAAAATATATATATATATATATATATATATATGATATGCTAAAAGTGACAAATAAAATGAAAAATGTATTTTTAGTATATACTTTCTCTAGTTCAAAAAATATTTAAGGACATAAATCAAATATTACTTTCCACTATTACCCTTTTGATTATTTTCAAACTATTCTTCTAGAAAATATAATATAATTAAGAAGTTCATTAAATGGTGGATATATATGAAAAAAGTCAATAATTCTCTTGAACTTTGAGTAATACACTTATTTTGAACTATTGAAAAAGGCCCAACAATTCACTTAATATGAATTAGAGTGAAGTAGTAAAGATAGATCTACTTGTAGAATTCCATGATCCAAAAGTTAGATACACAACATATAAAGTTAATGCCTTTGAATCCAGCTTCAGTTGTGAGGTCTCGAAACTCTTGTTGAGAACGCTCTTTGCCTCCTGGAGTATGAGCCAACATGACCAAATCAGATTGCGAGACAACCACAGAGGTATGAGTATGATCAGGTTTCACTGGTAGAATGACCTCAACAACAATCATTTTCCCGTTTTTTGCTGGTATAGCCTTATAACAATTTTTCAACAACTTCACGCATTGATTATCACTCCAGTCATGAAGAATCCACTTTCATATATTCATCATTAACAAAAAAAATGTCAATATTTTAAAGAAACAACAAGTCATTATAAATAATCACATTTTCTGCTAATCCTTTTAATTTATTTGAGGTATGTGCGTTCCTTCATAAAAATAGCATCTCCTTCTGGAACACTTTCAAACATATCTCCCCCGATATGTTCCACCCCTGCAATAATTAGTTTTTAAAATCGATTTCAAAATGTGATATGGATATTATTATTGCCTATTCTCTAACTCACACACTACAAGAATTAAGAGTGTGAAGCCACTTCCCATGTCACTTGACACTACATGAGAGTTTATGCAAGGAAAGTAAACAAGAAAAACAAGAATGGGAAGGTACCTTCATAGGAAGGGGCTTGTTGAACAACATGAGGCAAATCAAAATTAGTGCTGTTAATGGCTGGGTATTTAGATGTAATCATGTTGAGGTTTATTCCAAGACCACCTCCCACATCAACCAAAGTCTTGATGTTTTCAAAACCCTTGTAGGTGTCAAGTATATTTTTCATGATTAGAGTTGTATGGCTAACCATTGCCTTGTTGAAAACATCACTGAACTTGAGATCCGTTTTTAGATATTCAAAGGCATTCACACCGTGCATCCTCTAAAATGGAATTCCTCCTTCAAGAACCACATCTTTTAATGCAAACCTGTGATTTCAAACTAGATAGAAAGGAGTTAGATATGATCTAAACTCTGATGATAATGTTTTCTTATTAATAAAATAGTCAGATAATATAATGGAGGATAAATACTTACCAATTGTTAATGAGTACTTTATGTTGAAGCAAAGCCAAGAGTGGTCCCAAAGATGCACCATCTTCGTTATCACTAACAAAAAACTTTCCCACTGGTGACAGACCATAGAGTCTAACATTATTATTAATGGAGCAAGTGAGCAAAGAATAAGTAGCCAAGACATAAAGCATTCTGTCTGACATGTTGGCTGCATCAGTAGGGTTGTTGCAAGCCATTTTAGAAACAATTTGAGAAGCAGAAAGTTGAGTATCATTAGCTTTGGCTAGGATCTCAAATACATTCAATTCAATTGTTGAATGCAACACAAAGGGAAGTACTGATGATGACAATAATTGCATAGCATAGGTAAAATTTCCCTCTTTTTCTGACCTAATATTACTAATTGGTAATTGATTGTTTTCCATGCCTTAAATGAATTAGCTAACACTTTCTCAATTTCCTTACTGTTCTCTCAACCCTCACACTCATATAAGTACAATAATTGGTATCACTAGCTAGGAAGTACTCGTTTGTCCCAATTTATGTGACATATTTCATTTTTTGAGAGTCAAACAATTTAAGTTTGACCGAGAATTTGCTCATGAAATTTTCAAATTTTTAAAATGAAATTTATATATTTGTAAACTACATAAAAAGTACTATAAGTCAAAATATTTAAAAAATATATGAAAAATTTATGGTCAAAGATAAATTTGTTTGAATCGCAAAATCTGAAATGTGTCACATAAATTAGGACAAAGAGAGTAATTTTTTAAAGCCCATATGATATTTTTTTAGAATTAAAATATCAATTTTAGATTTTTCTTTTAATTCAATCTATTAATAAAAAAGAGTAAATATGCGCAATTTGTTAGACAACGAGAGTATACATACACTTTTTTTTTTAACAAGGAATATATTCACTCTAAAGTATAAAGTTGAGGGGTATAGTTTCCACTTTTCCCTAAGATTAATATTACTATTGCTATGAACATTATTAAATAGGGGACTTTATCTAATCTAATCGATTAAGCTCCCTAACTACTCTTTATATTATCACTTTTAAAATTATTATAAAACATAGATTGGACAAATTTGTAATGTATGTTTGGTTTGGACTCTGTTAAATATGATATCACAAATCGTGGACACACAACTCAAATTTTAGTCAGTCAATGATTAAAGTGCCTGCATATATATAACTAAAATATTAATTAAATTTTATATGCACATTAGTGAAAAATATCAGAAGTTAGTTTTGATAAGTCAGGTAAAACTTTAATAAAAAGTATCTGAATTTTGGTCTTATTAAGTCCATAATTTAAGTAAAAAAATTCGAAGTTAGTCTTGACAAGCTATATTTATCAAACCTAATCGTACCAAACCGATTTACCAACAAAGTTTTATTAAAAAGAGAAGCAATAATCAAAATTGAAAAAATAGAAGCAACAAAGTTTCATTGCTTCTCTTTTTGGCCTCTAGTTAGACAGTGGAGAAAACAAAAAAAGAAAAGAAAATATACATGTGTTTTTTGTTAATTTATATTTTATATATAGGAATATAAACATTAAATTAATTTGATTAGTCAGGTAAAAATTCAAAAGATTTTTAAGAGTATTATTAACTATGTTAATCAATAAACTAGATAAATTAATTCATTATTTTTTGTAGATAACACAACAGGAACAAACATCTTCATGAACTCTTCTCGTTTTTAGACTTTATATTTTTTCAACTACAATTTTTTATAATTAGCAACTCAACTCGATCATCATTTTAAGATATTAAAATACTTTGTTTTTGGTAAGGCCAAACACATAGGGCGTCCTTAAACTTATCACAATTTTTCATTTTAGCACCTTAATTATGACTTCAAGTAGACATTTCAACATCATTAAAATATACCATTTAAATACAAATAAGTGATGTGGCAAATAATATGCATTACACTTACTTTCTCTAAGAGAGTAAAGGCTGAAAAACATATTCTTTTTTTTTTTTAAAATAATCTTATTTTATTCCTTTTTTAATCTCTTGTCACCATTAATACCACCACTCTTCGTCCGAGACTGGGTCTGTTGGAGTAAAAAAAATATCTTTTCTGATTGAAAGATTTTAAAATCTTATTTGGGGATAAAAAACTCATACGAATGATTATTTAATTGGGGCTAAACACATACACAATCCATTTAACTTGTCCTTAGTTTTCATTTTGGCACTCTATCTTAACCTTGTTCCATTTTAACCATTCAATTCTATTTTTTTATGTATCATTTAATCACAAAATACTAACTTTATGATTTTTTATTTTTATATATGCTCTTCAACTATAATTTTACATTTAAAAATCGACATTCGTCAATTAGTTTTCGTAAAAAAATTAAAAATTGACAGACAAACATTGATTTTTTTAAAAAAATACAATTTCTTTTTGAGAGTTTCCCTATATTTTTGCGTGAAAGTATGTCGGTTTTATTTCTTAAAAAAATCAATGACAACCCAACGAAGTCTGGCGAGTTTTAGCTTCTTTTTAGTAGTGTTATTAACAATGAATAAGAGTCCTTTTTTTTACTCGTATTGAAGATGGGTTCTTTTTACTTGTATTGAATTTAATAAAAAATTAGAAAGCTGGCATTTGAGTTAAATCCAGATAGCCTGGATATGAAAAAAAACGCGGTGTTATGTAATTTAATTGATTGTTTAAGAAAGAAAACTGACACACTTTAGTTGGTTATTTTTTACGCAAAAATATAGAGAAACTCTCAAAAAATATTTTTTTTTATAAAAAAATTGATGTTCATCTCGTTAATTATTATTATTTTTTTAAAACGAAAACTAACGGACAGACGTCGATTTTTAAAATGGAAAAGTGGAAATGAAGAAAATAAATAAAAATAAAAGAAATCATAAAATTAGTATTCTGCGTTTAAATAGTGAATAAAAAATAGTGTTAAAGGGTTAAAGAGGAACAAGACTAAGATAGAGTGTCAAATCGGAGGGTATAAGTGATATATTTTGTATAGTTCAAAAGCAATTTAAACTTTTTTCCGTAAAAAAAATAAAAATAAAGTGTCAAATTGAAAAATGAGGGCAAATTAGAAAAGTTGTGTATATGTTTTTAATTGACTTTTGTGCTATGTCATGGCATGTGAAGTACACACATCCCACATTGTTGATTTTTTGGACAAAAGTGTCTAAATAAAACATGAAAATTGGAATTAAAGAATTAAAATGAAATAAGATTGAGTTGGAGTGCCAAAATAAAATTTAAGGTATGCTTTTTAGCCTTTTGGTAAGGAGTGTTCTGGTAGTGGGTGGACAGTTGGTGCTATAATCAAAATCTTACTTAAGCTAATTTGGGTATATCCTCCAAAGTATTTATTATGAATTATTTTATTTTTAAAAATTTAAATTTAACTATTAATACTTTATATAATTATTTAGTGATAAGGATGTATTAGTAGAAAATGATAAAAAAAATAATTTAATTTGCTAAAATAGACAAGTAATATTCCATTTAAATTTGTTTGTCTTATTTTCATGTTTAGCCTATATGAAAATAAAAATGTCTCTTTTTTAGAAATTCTTTAATTTCAACTTTCCATATGACATATTTAAGATCACAAGATTAAAGAATATTTTGGTACACTCCACAAACTTTTAATTTAATCCCACAAAATTCAAAAATCTCTTTATTTTCTTAAACTCTATATCAACCCAAAATCAAACAAATAAAACGAAGAAAAAATGATCAAAACTAATATATATACTCACGCGATGCGTATACCGTTTAAAAACAACAAGGGAGAGAGGTAATAAAAACAAATGTATATGAACCATGTATGACATATTGCAAATTTTATATTCTCATTTCTTTGATCAATTTTATTATATACTAACATTTTCTACGATATATATGGCTGTTACTGTTTTATTATTGGTCATTTCATCAATCAGTATGCAATATTTTATAAATTGTTAGGCCGCATTGACACATATTCTAATGTCTAGAATTCAATTATTAATAAAAATTTGGGCATGAAAAATAACGCCAAATAGAATCTTATCATCTTAACACCTAATACAATAAAAAATAAAATGCCATCTCATGGAAGAAAAAGAAAAGAAAAATACAATAAAAAATGGTCTGTAGTGCCCTAATTTGGTCATTAGTGGAATAGTTGACAAATTTACTTACGCAAATAATTTGATGTGTATGTAATGAAATCATTAAAGATAATATTATGAAAAAAAGCCCATTAAATTAAATGGCTTGATTTTGATCTACATAGCTATTATTGCTTTATTACTGGTTATTTTATTAATTAGGATGCGCTATTTTATAAATTGTTGGGCCTTATTGACATAGCTAGCTAGATTCCAATGTTTAGAATTTAATTATTAATAAAAATTTGGGCATGAAAAATAACGCCAAAGAGAGTCTTCTCACCTTAACACCTAATACAATGAAAAATGCTATCTGATGGAAGAAAAAGAAAAGAACAGAAAAGAATACAATAAAATATGGTCTAGAGTGCCCTAATTAATTAGTTCATTTGTGGAATAGATGACAAATCCACTTACACAAATCGTTTAAGATAGTATTATGGGAAAAATCATTAAAAAATTAACTGATTTAATTTTGATTTATATTTTTTTTGTATATTACGATTTTATAATTTATCAAGTAATAGTTACAAAGCAGAAAAAATAGTAAACTTGGACAAACAACCCAAAATTTGCTTCAACACTTAAACATCTAAATCTCGATGGGATAGATCCTACCTCAGGGATACATATTCAATTCCTTTAAAGCAATTTGATGGGAAATAGAGAACCTTGTCCATGAACATCTTGAATGAATTGCTTAATCGTGATACTTCGTTCTTTTTCTTAAAACACTCTATAATTCCTTTCCTGCCACCCATAGTACACACTGTCAGCTAGAGTTATGCGATAGATTTGAGCATTACTATTCTTTCCTTTCATGTGCACTAGTGACTAGTTCACCTCATTCGGCCAGTTCATACATCTTCAATTACTGCCTAGCTAATAAATACATAAGGACATACAAAAAAATAAATGATACGTAGTCTCCACATCTTGATCATATAATGGGTAAGTATCAGAATCAATACATCCCCATTTTGCTAACCTAACCTTGGTAAGTAGTCTTCTGTGTAAAGCCAAAAACAAGATAAACTTTCATTTTGGAGCTTCATAATTAGACCACACTAGCTTCCTCCACTCAAAATTGGTAGACTTTCCCCTCATTTGTTTATATACTTTGCTAATTGAGTAGGAATTCATGTTCAGTACATCATCTTCTTGTATTCTAGCCTCTCTGAAGTACATTTGTGCCTTTAGAATCTTTTGCACCATCCAAGAGACTTGTTTAGGCTGCACCCCCCATATGTTGCAATATTAATATGTATGAATTCATATCACCAAGAGTTTGTCTTTCTTCTGGTAGACATTCCGTAAGAGTATGCATAATGCAACCTCATATCACCAAGAGTTTGTCTTTCTTCTGGTAGAAATTCCGTAAGAGTATGCATAATGCAACCTTACTCTATGTATAAACATCTAGTATATTCTAACCTTCTGCTGATTTGGGATGAAAAAGAGTATCCCAAGCAATCAAAGCTTTTTTAGATACGTTAGCGCTGCTAGTCCATAAGTATCTTCTACATAGTGACTTTACCACCTAGATAATATTTTTGAATATGACAAAAATTTGAGACCAATATAATATTTGTATAGCAAATAGGACACTTTTGATGAGTTGATGTCACGCCCCGAGCCTACACCCTAGACGTGGCCGGCACTCGAGAACCATTGTTGGTCTCCAAGCGAACCCTCATCCTGGCTGACTACAACTGGAAATTAAATCACGCAATAATAGGCTTATAACTGCATTAAATTTGATAAACTTAAATACTCAACTCATAAAGTCTGGACAATATTCAATAGAAATACTTATAGTTTGTAAAACAACTCAAAAGAAGTAAATACTGAAAGACTCCTCAACTCTATCTATCTATGAAGCCTCTATAGTTCAACATGAATGTTAGGACAAGACCCACAACACCCAAAAAAGATTAAACTGAAAGGGAAAAAAGGGGAATCCTCCGCAATGCAAGGAGGCTCACCAAAGCTAACTGGAATGTCAAATGATCTCAACGAAGCATCCGTTGATGATCCTGAACACCTGTATCTGCATCATTATAAGATGCAGGTCAAATGACATCAGTACATGAAATGTACGAGTATGTAATATGGCTGAAGTGGAATAAATAACTGAACTGGATGACTGCAATAGATATAGCATGAACTCAACTGAATGTAAAAGATTAAAGGAATGAAATCATTTAACTTGGCAAAAATACTTACTCAACTTTGAACTCAATATAAGAAGTGTTATATAAAAAAAAATACACTTTAACTTTATTGGGAGATTCTCTAACCGACAACCATCACTGTGAGCTAAGTGATGATACAACGTCTTGTCCACGCTGCCAAAACTGTCCTATATCGTGCCGGGATATAGAACACCTGAACTAAGTGGATCCACTAACCTATAAGGATTCATCTAAAAAGTATGATCTTGAACCTATGTTCGCAAGACATGATTTATGGGGGCTGTGAGTTGTCTGAACTCTCCCCCATATCGGTGCTCAATACTACTCCCAATGATGTATTTATATACTACTGCTCAAATGTATAAAATCATTACTTTTTCTCTAGTTTGAGGTAATTGCTCAAACTATCCTCTTAAAATAGGTAAATGCTCTGAAGTATCTCAGTACTCATAACTCAATTAGAAAACAAAGTTTCTCTTTTCTCAATTTAAAACTATTATCTTAGGGAATTACTTAGTTCCCTATACTTTTCTCGAAACTCATATTTTACTCTTTCTCAGAATCAATTTTTAAGACAAAGCATTTGTTCTAAAAAGATTCTCAAATTCCTCTTCACTTTCTCAAAACTCAGTTTAAACAATAATGTTTTGTTTAAAAGATTTTTAATAAGAATTCACTGAATAATCAAGAATAGGGTTCATGCTGAAAAATAGTCATGAACAATCAACTCAATAATCTCGATAACAATATAGAAAACTCAATACTCAGAACTCAAAACTTAACGATACTACTCATCTCAAGAATATTCAATTCATAGGGTTCATGTTGAAATCTAGACATGAACGAATCAACCTAAGAACCCCAATGTATAACATATAGCTATTCAATAATTAGGAATAGAGTTTCAACAAGGACCAGGAATTCAAGAACTCAAAATCAACTCAATAAAAGCTCCCGAACTTCTCTCTTAAACTCACTTTAATTTTAAAAGTAAATTAAGACATGTGATTAGGACATGTAGGATTTCTCAAGGATTAATGAAGCCTTTAGGAGCTAATACAAAGAAGAGAACATAGTCACGATTCGAAGGAATACGTTTGGAATGAAACACGGAAGGAAAAAGGCCAGACAACCTTTGACGTACTGTTGGAGTGGGGCGCCAAGCCCCAAACTACTGATCAGAGTTTAGGGCACACTGTTGGCGTGGAACGCCATGCCCCAAACTACTGACCGGTAGTTCTGGCGCTATGGTGGCCCGCCGCGCCAACCTCTTACCCAGAAATTCGATGAATTTTCTTGCTCGCCGCGCTAGCCTCTTACCCAGAAATTCGATGAATTTTCTTGTCCTAACTCATCTAGAATTGATTGGTTTTTTCCAAACTCTTTTTGATTCACAAACCCAACACGAAATTGTTGAAATACCACTCAAATTCTATCAAGAAACACCACTCATTCGCAAAATCCTCACCTCAAGAACTCAAAACCTCTATTGATAAATAATGAAGCTTAAAACTCAAGAACTCTTCAAGAATATTTACATAAATGATTATATGAGCGAATTAACGAAAGGATTACATGTGTTGGCGTGAGTATGAACAAATCCATTACTGTGGAAAGCCTTACATACCTGGAAAGAACAATGTTCTTGGCAAAAATCGACGGGATCTTGACGAACGCTCAAAACCTAGCTCTTTCTCCTCTTAAACTCTTCTCTTATTTTTCTAAGTGTTTAGGAATGACAAAGAATGGTTTAGCATCTGATTATACCCTTAATTGGGTGAGGAAAAATGTGCTAAACCTAGTGGAAAAAAAAGGACCAAAATACCCTTTTCTAAAACGAGTGAGATACCTTAAATAGAGAGGCTTCACTCAAACAAGCATAACTTTTTACTCCGAGCTCCAAATTTAGCAAACGTGGCGGAGTTGGAAAGAGGACTCAAAGACCTTCGATTTGATAGCTCATGAGCCACCTAATTCTTTATATTCTGAGAGATATGTTCGTTTGAAGTTGACCCAAGTAAGATCTCCTATTGAAACTCAATCGGTAGGAAAACTTTCAACTCAACTTTGTGCTAGGGGATTCTAGTGACCTTAATTCATATTCAAATTCATTCACACACTAAAGAATTGACCTTAGAATCCAAGAACAATTAAGAATAACTCGGTACGACCTTACACGAAATTCAAGAATGGTTCGAGTCTTAACTTAGAAATTTTCGGGGTGTTACAGTTGAGTCCGAGCATATGATAAGAATTTATATTAGAGGACCAATTAGTGAGCATGCCTAGTATTTTATCAATGAGGGGGCTTACATTGGACAATAAAGATTTTCTTTGTGTTGAAAAGAACCCAAGGTATCTGAAAGGTAACTCTCCCTTAACAAAATTGAGTTCTTTCAAAATAATAATAAGTCATAGCCAAATTAATGATAATTTTGGCAATGTTGCATAAAGGATTACCACATGAAGAATTAGTTGTTCATGAATTGCTTGACTGTCACGACTTTGACCAGCCGTGAATGACACCTACATTAACCCTCCAGTGGAAAAACTAAGTACTAACCCAACTTAGCCCATCAAAACTAATAATAGAATTCAAGGCATGAAATAAACATCTAACTAGAAGTTTTAAATTAATTAAAAGATCGAGTTCTCATAAACTCAACCAATTAATAAAAACCTTGCGTAAAACAACCCTCTAGAATCTGAAGTCATGGTACCACAATTCTAAATAGTAAAAAATGGGGATACAACCCTGAAAACTAGAAATAATAAACCAAATAATCTAATTGTATGTCTCCGTAAAGATGGACAAAGAAATAGGGAAGAATCCATGACAGCCCGAAAGAGTATCTCACCCTTGGATTCGAATGGTCACGCGTCTCTCAACTGAGGCCTTGTATCACCTGCTGGAATATTCCTTGTACTCAATTAAAAAAAGGCAAATGTAATATCAGTATACACAACCAAAATGTATTGGTAGGTATTGGGTATTATTTGCCCTGAGTTTCTTACCATAAATAGGTTTTCCTTTTAGGAAAAGGTTTAGGATTGGCTAGTCATTTTCTTGTAAGAAACAGTTTGAGACTCTATAAATCGAGGCTTATTCCTTTTAACTTAATCAACATTCACAATGTAGTTCTAGGGGGTTTTGATAGTTTTGGTTAGGGGGAGAATTTATGGGACACAAGTGAAACATTATCACTTGTGTGAACCTACTTGTATTCTGAGTGAATTGGTTGAGGTTGTTTCTCTCTATATTTTGTACTCTCGTGTTAATATAGTGAATTGCTCATCTCCTTCATGGATGTAGGTCGGTTGACCGAACCACATTAAATCTTTGTGTCTTTTGGTATATTTCTCGTTTGTCTTCTTACTGATGGTCTTTCGAGGTTTGCTTTGTTAGCTTCCGCATGACACTCGATTATTTCAATCCTAACAAGTGGTATCAGAGCCATGTTCAATGGTTCAATGATGGAGCCAGGTTAAAAATAGGTGTTCATCTTGGCGGGTGTAGTTCTAGCCGCAACCTATTTGACAGTAATAAAGATTTTTATTGGAGAAATTTTTTCAGAGAGGTTCTTTGTGTGGAGACATAGATTTGATGGAAGAGATTATGGAGAAGAGATGCAAGCTGTTGAATATTATGTGAAGAAGGTGGAACAAATCTATTTTGTCAGAAATTCAGGCCAATGGGGAGATTTGTTGGGTATTATTTGCCCTGAGTTTCTTACCATAAATAGGTTTTCCTTTTAGGAAAAGGTTTAGGATTGACTAGTCCTTTTCTTGTAGGAAAAGGTTTGAGACTCTATAAATAGAGACTTGTTCCTTCTAACTTAATCAGCATTCACAATGTAGTTCTAGGGAGTTTTGAGAGTTTTGGTTAGGAGGATAATTTGTGGGACACAAGTGAAATGTTATCACTTGTGTGAACCTCCTTGTATTCAGAGTGAATTGGTTGAAGTTGTTTTTCTCTATATTTTGTACTCTCGTGTTTATATAGTGAATTGCTCATCTCCTTTGTGGATGTAGGTCGGTTGACCGAACCACGTTAAATCTTTGTATCTTTTGGTATATATCTCTGATACCACTTGTTGTGATGAAAAGATGAAAACGAAAACTCAACAATAAGGAACACCAATTTTAACGTGGAAAAATCCTTCAAACGGAAGGTAACACCCACGAGATCAACAAGATCCAAATTGCTGCACTATAACAATAAGAGGGTTACAAATACTCTCCTAATGAATACACAACAATTTCCAAAAGAGAACAAACAATAGCTACACCCAAAAAGATAAATAGAAAAAAACCCACCCAAACTCAGCTTCTATTCGGGATCTAAAACAGGATCTTTCTGACCTCTAATCTAATCTCTACCGTTCAAATCAACCAGATGTCAAAAACACTCAGTTAAAATTTCAGCCCGATCCAACGGTTAGTTAATCGGGAAACATGATCTAAACGTTGCTGGCCGGAGAAAAAGACTACAGCAAAAGGAACCCTTTTCTTCTCTCTTCTCTCTTGTTGAAAGCTCTCTCAAAACACCTCTCTTATGTACTAATGTCTTTCAAGGACAATACTAATGAGCAATTGAATTATTCTCTCAAAACCATCCTCTATTTATAGAGTTGTGTTTTTCCTTATAAAGCGAAAATCAACTCCAAATAGAATTACAATTCCAATCCTTTTCCTAATAGAATTGGAAACCAAATAAGGACAATAATTCCAATCCTTTTCCAAATAGGATTAGGCCATGGGCCTTTGGCTGGAACATGGGCCATAGCCCAACAGTAAGATCATACGACCAGCTCCAAAATATGAATGTAAACAAACAACTACAACATAGTAAAACAGAAAACACATAAATCAACAACCATAATATAATACAGATTCTCAATTACAATATCCTGAATCAACCAATGCATGAAACATGTCCCACATGATCACAGAATGCACATAACTGGCACGAATCTCTCATAAAATTCAAACACAAATTGTTACTGTACCGGCGTGGTACCCGAACCAACTATTAATCATTAATGAATCATACTAGGAGTGGTATCTGAGTCAACCGTTAGTATCCTGTACTGGCGTGATACCCGAGCCAACCATCAATCACAAAAAACATGCACAATATAAGCACAACGAACAAGCAACTTGAAACCACAAGTAAATACACAAGTTCATTGCATGAGTTTATCACATGAAGTCATTTCATATTAGCCTTTTTATTTTTCTTCACATGCATTGCATAAGTAATACTACAAAGCAGTAGGCCTGCATACATACATACATATAAACTGAAAAAAAGATAATCATTACCTACCTTGAAACAAGCTTGAATGTCCTAAAGAACTTGAGCTTTCCTCTTTCGCAACGCCTTGTCTTGTTCTTGGTCTAAAACAATAAATAAAATACAACAATCAATAATTTAACCCTAGGCCAATTCATGATTATTCTACCCAACCCAGGGCTTTTTCCATCATCAATCTGAGTAAAACATTCGCCCGAGAGTAATACTCTAGATTCTAATGATCAAGGATCGAATTACAAGTTAACGGGGTGGGTAATCTTACCTTTATCGAGAAGAAAGATAGAAAACAGATGAAAAATGCCCCAAGTCACCTATACAATTTTCCAAAATGAAATAGCCAAATAATGATCGACTTTGGGACTTTTTTGCACAAAACCTAACTTTTCCCCACTATAGCGGTCTGTCCCGCTATAGCAGCGCCACCATAGCGACTTTCTCCCGCTATAGTGCTTGAATCACCACTAGAGCGCCTGCACAACCACTATAGCGACTGCAAAGACCTCCCACTATAGCGGGGTGCCAGCTGTCATAGCGGCTTGCACAGAATCAGAGACTCATAAACTCCCCCAAAAGCCCCCATTTCGCAACATACCTTCGATTCTTGACATTCTGAACTAACTCTTCCATGTCAAGTCCGATTTTGAGAGCTTTACTCACCCGAATTCGATTCCTGAAAGGCCCTATAGATTCCTTAATATCTTAGCTACTAGAAAATTCAACCCAAGACATTATTCCCAATCCATCCCCGAACTGACTTAGACCTTACCTTGCTCAGATTCCGTCTGAGACTGACCTAGCTAAGAGTTTTAAAGTCTCTATTCAAAAGGTTTTCTGACTCGATTTCTTTCACCATTGGTCTTCCCCTATAACAATCGGAAGGGGTCGTTACATAGACCCATTCCTCAATCCTCAAGCAAAAAAGAAGTGAGGTTTTAGGTCAATTTGCTCAGTTAATCGGTTGAATTCCTCTCAGTGTGCACAAAAGAATGAGTAGCAATAAAGGTATATATTGGGAATGGTGAGATGAGTGAGGCTACAAAACAGTGAAACTGAAATTCATGAAGTTAAAGAACTTTTGTAAAAGAGTGAAGTGAATGGAATCTTGAGTCGAGCGTCTATCAGAAATCGCCCTCTCTACTACTTATGTATACGGGTACTAAAGTCTGTATATACTCTATTCACTTCTGAAGATTCTTACGAGCATTATTAATTTTGTCGATCAATATACTAGATTAATTAATTAATTAATTAATTGTAAGACCTGCATCTCCTTTGAACTCTTTTCTTTGTTAGAATTTTTAGGTTTTCAACTTGTACAATTGTTTAATTAGCAACTCACCCATCATTTTAAGATATTAAAGTACTTTGTTTTTGGTAGAGAGTACTTTGGTAGTGGACAGTCGGTGCATTGGCATATATTTTGATTAAGAGCCTATTTGAATTGGTTTGTTTTATGTGTTTTAAAGCTAAAATAGATTTTAATTAATTTTATAGTGTTCGAGGAAAATAATAATAAAAAAAAAAAACTTTTAAGGAAAAAATCTAAGTTACAAATTCTAACTTATGATTTTTGGCTTATAAGCGCATTCAAACTATCTTTAACTTATGGTTGTTTTTGAAAGTTTCCCTTTAACATACCTTTAATTTAATTTTAATTCCACAAGATTCAAAAGTCTTTGTTTATTTTTCTAAATTTCATGCCAAGTTAATATTAGACAAACCAATTAAAGCGAAAGAAATAATAAAAACTAATATATATACTGACGTGATGCGTGGATCGTATGAAAAAGCAGCGAAGAGAGGAAAAAGAAACAAATATATGTGAACCATATATGACATATTGCAGATTTTATACTCTTATATTTTTGGATCATTATGGAGAAACATTTTCTATGGTATATGTAGCTGCTAATGCATTATTATTGGCCATTTCATCAAACAATATGCACTATTTTATAAATTATTGAGCCCGTGCTAACATAGATTTTAATATCTGGAAATTATTCCAGATATAGTCTTTATCACCTTACATCTAATACAATTTAAAAAAAAGGCCTTCTCTTTTTGGTTTTCTATTTGGTGTCCAACATTCATATTGAAGCCTAATTAAATTCAGATTCGCGCCAAAAAAATCCACATTCAGAAAGTAATTAGGTCATTATTAGTGGAATAGTTGACAACTTTACACAAATAATTTTAAGTGTATGTCATCAAATCATTAAAGATAACATTATTAGGTAGACTATCTAAGTGATAGTTAATTCTTACCACGGAAGTATTAGACGATTTACTATTTAAGTAGTTAATTTATATTATAGTAATTTATCATATTTGTTTAAAAGGCTGCATAAAATATTAATAGTAGAATTCGGGAAGAAAGGGTTGTACCCTAATCTATTCAATTTTGTGCTTAATTATTTGATTGTCTGACCTATGATTGAATACCATTTACAAATCTTAAATTGAACTTGGAAAAAAGAATTCTAGATTGTATATAGGATTGAATAGAGAAAGTTAGGATTGGAATATATTTTGTTCTCCTGCTTGGTTATTTTTCACAAAACATTGAGAACAAAAATGTCAAATCTAAACTTTATTATATTATACCAAGAGTTTGACACGACAGAAAATGAACTTTCGGAATACTAGATAGAAAACTATAATATAGCAACATTATCAACAATGGAAGTCTAGCTTAACTATCAACATGGGTTGTGGTGCACTGTTAGAAGTGCTTCACCCTTAATCAAAGGTCTCGGGTTCGAGCCCTGGGTATGGAGAAAATCCTATTGTGAGCGCCACCCCCAAATGGTGGGCCCTGCAGTGCGCGATCCGGATTTAGTCGAGCTCCAATGTGGGTGGTCAATCCAAACACACTCTCAGATGCTTGAACTAAACATAATAGCACTTATAGCACGACCATTGCAAGACAATTCCATTGTTTTGTTAGCAATTCCACATGCCATTCCAACTTCAATTGTTTGGAAGTTTAAAAGTGATGGATTCCCTCCGAATTCTTTGAATAAGACCAATGTATTGTCATCGCTAGACAAGAACGATCGTGGAACATGGTACCTACATAAACAAGTGTTACACTGTCAGTATATATAACTTTATAAATTGATGAAGGATCTATAAGTAAACGAACCATCTTTGAGTAGGCTCGCCACATTTGGAAGTACATTTGTCAGCAAAATATGGACCACGAAGGATCTATAAGTAAACGAACCATCTTTGAGTAGGCTCGCCACATTTGGAAGTACATTTGTCAGCAAAATATGGACCACGATAATCACACGGATCGAGAGAGCAACTTCCCTTTGCCAAATAACTACATACTCGTACATTCAATGTATTGATTTCATTTGATCTACATCTTCTTATGATGCAGATACAGGTGTTCAGGATCATCAACAGACGCTTCGTTGAGATCACTTTGCACTTTAGATAGCTTGTGTGAGCCTCCTTACATTCCGGAGGACTTCACATCTATTTTCTAGTCAGTTGTCTTGAGATGTCATGTGTCTTGTCCCGACATCCATCTTGAATAATAGAGGCTTCATAGATAGATAGAGTTGAGGAGTCTCTCAGTATTTACTTTTCCTTGAGATGTTTTTGCAAACTATTATACTTATGTTATTGAGTATTTTATAGACAGTTCGAGTTGAGTATTTACTTTGAGTTTAAATGTTCTAAATTCTGTCTTTAAGCCTATTATCACTTGAGTAAGTCTTCCGCTAAGTAGTCAGATACATGTAGTACAAATTCGTATTTATGTATTGTAGCCAAAAAATGGGCATGATACACTACTAATTATGCATCTTATTATGTTGGAGAAATATGTAGCTTATAAAAGTGTCACGCTCCAAGGCTACACCCTGGACGTGGCCGGCATTCGAGAACTATTGCTGGTTTCCAAGCGAACCCTTGGCCTAACTGACTGTTTAGCAGAAGACTTACTCAACATTTATAAGTTTAAGACACTGAATAAAAATGTTTAAATCAAATACTGAGTCTAAACTGTTTGAAAATACTGAATGCAATAGATATAGTTTGTTTTAGCAAAACATCTGGAAAGGGAAATACTAAAAAATTCTCAAATACTGTCTATCTATGAAGCATTTACTGATTTAAGATAAGCGTCGGGACAAGACCCATGATAACCTTAAACAACTACTAAAAGTAAACTAAAGACTGGAGACCTCCAAAATCTAGGAGGCCTCACCAAAAGCTGATGAGTGACTGGGTGATCTCAACGAAATGCCTATTGATGATCTTGAACACCTGTATCTGTATCATCAAACGATGCAGGTTGAATGACATCGATTCATTGAATGTACGAGTATGTAATATGGCTGAGTGAAACAATAACTGAACTGAGAGGCTGAAATATAACTCAACTAAAGTAAAGCATAAGCATGAGATAAAATCATTAAGGCTTTACAAATAAAATGCAATAATAGCAAATACTGAACTGAAATATATATATATATATATATATATATATATATATATATATATATATATATATATATATGTGTGTGTGTGTGTGTGTGTGTGTGTGTGTGTGTGTGTGTGAAATTACTCTTTACTTTGCTAGGGAGTTTCTCTAATCGACAACCATCACTATGAACCTTGTATTGATACAACGTCTTATCCATGTTGTCAGAGCCACCCTATACCTTGCCAGAGTATAGAACGCAACTAAACTGATGGATCCACTAAAATGCCTTCTTGAGGCAGTGAGTAGTCGTCCGAATGTCGGTACGATCCTATCATACGGTACTGGCTACGTAGTTGATGGGATTTGAGTTTTCTGAACTCTTACCCCATATCGGTGCTCAATACTACTCCCAATATATATATATATATAAAATCTCTTAAAGACTTCTTTAAGAAATGACTAAAGCTGTACTAAGTACTTCTGAATTACTCTAAAAACTCTCTGTATTTTTCTGAAAATTGTGTTCTCTTTTCAAGGTAAAAATGATACTTTCGGAATCACTCAAGTCCCCTTAAATTCTCTAAGAAAGTAATGCTTAAATTATTATTTTTAAACTCTCTTTAGTTTTCAAAATCAATGTAAGGAAATTACTAGCTCAAAATACTTTAAACAAAATTCAATATATAGGGTTCATGTGGAATGACAAGCATGAACAATAATTCAAGAAGTTCAATGCATAAAGTATCGAAATCTCATAAGGTAGGAATTTCATGCAACTGAGGGCAAAACTCTAGATTCAACTTACTACTGGCTGAATTTAGATGTAGGGCGTGAGGATGAACTAGTCCAACACTATGAATAGCCTTACATACTTGGAAGAACAAAGTTCTTGACGAAATTGGAAGAACCCTTGAAAACCCTAGCTTTCTCCTTTTGGATCCTTGCTCTAAGACTTGAAACATGGTCGATTAATACTTTTTAGAACCTTATTTAGGTGTATAAATGTTGGGGCTTAGGCTTAGAAGGGGTGTGAAAAGACTGAACTATCCCTCTTTAAAAGTTGACGAAAACCTTCTACAGGTCCATCTACAGTTCGTGGTTTGTTCTACGAACCGAAGATCCCATCCGTGAAATTCATATTGAATTTTAAGGCTCACAATTTCATTGTATGGGTCCAAACTACGATCCGTAGAAGTTTCTACGGACCGTAGATATCCGTAGAATTTATATTGAATTTTAAGGCTTCTACGGGTCTAAACTACGGCCCGTAGAAGGTTCTACGACTTGTAGATGGGTCCGTAGGAACTGGACCCCAAAATTTAATTCTCTGAAGTTTTTTCATGATTTGACAGTACGGGTCATAGTTCAATCTACGACCCCCAGAAGGGTTTCGTAGTTCACTGACTCAGAAAACTCTGTTGTGGTAGTCTCTGCTAAAGCAGTCATAACTTTTTACTGCAAACTTGAAATGAGGCAAACTTGATAGCGTTGGAAAGAGGACTCATAGACCTTTAATTTGATAGGTCATGGGCCACCTAATTCATTATATGTTGAAAGATATGATCGTTTGAAGTTGACCTAAGTAGAATCTTAATTCAAAACTTAATCGGTAAGGAAGCTTTCAACTCAACTTTGTGCTAGGGGATTCTTGTGACCTTTAACACATAAGAACAATTTAAGAATCACCCGATACGACCTTATACGCAGATGAAGAATTGTTTGGGTCTTAGCTTAGAAATTTTCGGAATGTGACATTAATATGTCCTTTAATTTTGTCATTTAAAATGCACAAAAAGCTACCCATTTCTTTTTCTTTTTTTAACTAAAACGGACAAATCGCTCAAAGCTAAGAGATTTGTCTTTAATATTAACGGAGAGCAGATGACCGTCATCTAATGAATTTTTTTTAAAAAAAGTCGCTCTTTGTTGAGCGATATTCTTAACTATTTTTTTTACTGAAGTTGCTCCATATTGAGCGATGTGTTTATTTTTACAAAATAAAATAAATTGTGATTTCGCTCCAAGTTGAGAGATATGCTTTTATTTTTAGCTTTTTTAGGTCCACCGCCATTTGCATGCAATCTGAATTATATATATATAATTCTTTGTAACAAGTCTAATATACTCTAGCTTACTTGATACATTTTTCTTTTTAGTCCGAGGTAAAATGAGAAATTAATTATTTTTACAAAAAAGAATGAGCAAAATTGTTCAGTAGTAGTATTACTATAACAAAAACGGCTTTTAGCGACAATAAATATGCACATTAACAAAGAGTGTTAAAGTCTTTACTGACATTAGTTAATTGTCATTAGATCCAATATCACTATAGACTTTAGGGACATTTACAAAAAGTGTTAATTGCCACTAAAAAAATATATTTAGTGACAATGAAGCTATTATCATTAATTAATTACTGATAAAAGCTATTATCATGTATAGTCAGTGTATACTTCATATATTGTAACTATATACAACTTTTTAAGTGTATGATAACGTATAGTCAGTGTATAGTTTATGTATAGGTAAGCTATATTGCATAGCCAATGTATATTTTCTATGACTTTTAGCAAGTTATATTAAGATAATGTATAGTTAGTGTATACTTTCTATGACTTATGGCTTTTTTCTTTATATAAATAAAACATGACTATATATATTTATTGTAAACTAATTACTTTATTGTATATATTTGAAATTAGTCCATTTATTTAATATTATACCAATACATATCACTTATGTCATTTGGATATTGGAGCACTATAAGAGCAGCTAATGTTACTTGGAAGCAATATATCCATCAAAATATTAAAGATGTTTTCTTCTGTTTTTAACTTAGTTTCATTGCTTGTTTTCTTGTCGTTCCTCGTTATTGTAGTTAGAGAATGGAGTAAAAACAAAAAACAAAGGTTGCCTCCAGGTCCATGGAGACTTCCCTTTATTGGAAGTTTGCATCACTTGATCGGAGGAGAAGTTCCACATCGCATTTTTAGAAATTTAGCACAAAGGTATGGGCCTCTTATGTACTTGCAACTCGGGGAAATTCCTACCATAGTCATATCATCACCACGTATTGCAAAAGAAATTCTAAGAACTCATGATCTCGCCTTTGCTAGTAGGGCACAATTTATATCTACAAACATTATATTTTACAATAATAAAGACATTGCAACTGCCCATTATGGGGAATACTGGAGACAAATGCGTAAAATTTGTATCCTAGAACTTCTTAGTGTGAAGATGGTAAAGTCCTTTGGTGCAATTAGAGAAGATGAGCTATCTAGTCTCATTTCATCTATTCGTTCCATGAATGGAACTGCTGTGAATGTAACAGAAAAAGTATTTTGGTTTACCAACTGTGTTACTTGTAGATCAGCGTTTGGAAAAATATGCAGAGATCGAAAGGAGTTGATAACAATCTTGAAGGAAATACTGTTATTAGCTGCAGGATTTGATGTAGGTGATCTATTCCCTTCTTGGAAGTTATTTCACAAGATAGGCGGTTTGAAATCAAGATTGGTGAATGTGCATCGAAAGATTGATGAAATTATGGAGGACATCTTAAAGGAGCATATTGTAAATACAGCAACCGGGAAAAAGAGAAATGGTGAATTTGGAGATGAGGATTTGATTGATGTTTTCCTAAGGGTTAAGGAGAACTCTGAACTTCAATTTCCAATCACAAATGATCACATTAAAGCTGTGCTTTTGGTAAGTTTTTTGCATTGGTGTTAACCAATGATTTCTATTTAATAAGAGTGATTTGGTCCCTTTCATTTACAACTTCTCCAATATATCTCCTTCTTTCACCTATATTAACTTCATTTATTTGTTAATGTAGAACATCTTAATTGGTGGAACCGAGACTTCATCTGCAGTAGTTATTTGGGCATTGTCAGAAATGGTGAAGAACCCAAATATTATGGCCAAGGCTCAAAGTGAAGTGAGACAAGTCCTCAAAGGAAAGAAAAATTATGATGAAGAAGAAGTTGAAAAGTTAACATACCTAAAGTTAGTGATTAAGGAAACATTGAGGCTACATACTCCAGTTCCACTTCTAGGGCCAAGGGAATGTAGAGAGCAAACAAATATTGATGGATACACCATACCTCATAAAGCTAGAGTGTTGGTCAATGCGTGGGCACTTGCGAGAGATTTTGAAACTTGGCATAATCCTGAAAGTTTTATACCAGAGAGATTTGATAATTCGTCAATTGATTTTATAGGAAATCATTTTGAGTTTATTCCATTTGGAGCAGGAAGAAGAAATTGTCCGGGAATACAATTTGGTTTAAGTAATACTATCCTTCCTCTAGCTCAGTTACTCTACCACTTTGAATGGAACCTTCCTTGCGGAATTAATTCAAAAGATTTGGATATGACTGAAATACATGGATTAACTGCAGCTAAACGGGAAGATTTATATTTAGTTGCCACAAATTATAGACTACATGAAGGATTTTGATATTTTACTTGAAATTGTGAAATGCCAGCACGATTGTATTTGACTCAATTAATCTATTCCTAAATTTTACTGAAAATTGTGGATAAATGCTCTTCACCACCACACCTCTACCCCTAGTGTTCTCAACACGTGTGATTAGTTTACTTATTTATATGAAATATAAAATATGCGATGAAGTGTAGTTACCTAATTAATTTTTTTATAAATGTTATTTTTGAGGTATTTCTTTCATTTGTTACGATTATTCTGTCGTTATCTTTCTTCCCATTTTAGTCCATTCTCCAATGAGTGATTTTATTATTTGTTAGGAAATATAATTGAAGAAGAAGATGGCTTTGAGGTGTGTAAAATTACTTTCTTTAAAGAGATATTGCCCGTGTACATATTGGAAAAAATACAAATAAATCCTTCAAGATACAACAAAACCCTTTATTTATATATGCAAATTTTTCTTATGCTACTTCTAGAGAGTCTTTATATTTATAGAACTTAAGAAATAATTTTTCATAAGAGTCATGTTCTTTCATGAACAAATGACTTTTCATAGCAGTCATGTTCTTTCATGAACAAATGTATTTGTTCAATTTAAGACCTCTATATATTACAAAATATCCAACAATCCTCCACTAGTTTGTAATATTTCTCATAAAATCATGCATACCAGAGAGTATCTTATAATAGATTTGAACTTTCCATTATTGCAAGTACTTTAAACTTCTGACGAAGTAATTGATATCTTAAAAGATTTGAACCACAACTCCATGTGTCAAAATCGAAAATATCACACACATAATATTATTGGTAGCTAAGAAAACTCAGTGTTTGCTTTAGTACGTTTATGGCCATGTGCTCATCCTGATTTCATGAATATTTAAAAGACCAACCCTTTAGATCTTGCTTCAAGCGGCACCACTTCAATATATATATAGGTGAAATTAGCTACTATGTCCCTGTCACTGTAGACATTTACTAATTTCATTAAGAATTAATTCAACCTCCGTGTAACAGTCTGTACTTTGGAGTTTGTCACTATGCCCCTGTTATTTCAAGCATTTAACAACTCCTCAACTTCTCACATAACAATATGCAGTACACTTGAATCAAGGTTCTAAAAATAAGACTCGTGCTTTAGCAACACAAAGTAACTTGTTATTACCCGTTGAATTTGTATTGTTAGAGTGTATGTATACTAACTCAAAGTTTGGTTCCCATAACTTATGTTTTGTTTAGGATTTTAGCCTTATTCATTCACACATTAATTATACTGTATCTTTTGAAACTAAATTTTACAAGATTAATATAAATCATAAACAATTCTTTCACATAGGCATATCATAGATATCATCATTATCTCAATAGCTTAGAGTGGTTACATCAGTTGTGGCCACAATATTTCAAAATCATATTTTTTTAACCATTTCATTTCTTTTCAAGCATATTTATGCTAAATATATTCTTATTTTACTATGGTAATCAAGCCTATTTTAATGCAAAACTTATGGCACCTTCATACATGTTACAAATTCAACTTATATGGATTTTATTTATCATTATCATTAGAAGATTTACTATTTATAGACCAACACACCAATTCATCTATGTACGAATGGTCATCTCTATACAAAAGTTATCTTACAACAGATTTCATGAAAAATCACAGCATTTCAAGTGACACTACTTCACGAAATTACACAATATTTCTACGAAGGCTTATAACTTAACCATCACACTAGCAGTTTAATCAGTTATTATCGATAAAATTATCAAGTTGTAAATATAACTATCATGTCAATTAATACATCAAAGATATATCTTGTGGTTGTTGAAGAAATAATTTATATCTTAAACTTCTTCAAATTTTATTGACTATTAATCATAATCCAATCATCCCCACACTTTAAATGTTTCAAATGTCATTTTCATGACTTGTGTGGACATGTAATTATCATCAGTAAATCATCTTGTTGTCAAATTTATAGCTTCCAGTACTATAACACATGAGTATTTAATAAGAAGACAAAGTCTTATGATTCTATTAGCATATGTGTAAAGATGAGAGTGAGACTTATGATTCTATTATACAGAATGCTGGATGGATATGATCTCATCTTCTGGATTAGGTCGATTGACAGATCAACGTTAAATATGTGTGTCTCTTTTGATGTATTTCTCATTTTTTTTCTTACTCGTGGTATTTCAAAATTTACTTTACTAGCTTTCTCATGACACTTGATTATTTCGGTCCTTACACAATCATTGTATTTGAAAATCTTTCATCCTCTCCATAAAGGATTTCATTAAAATGGTCTTCTCTTGATCTTTTTGAAAAGAAATTTTACATTAAAATATAAACAGAAAAGCCAAATATACACTTGAACTTTTAAAAATGATATACATATTATCCTTCATATAATATGTATGAAGAAGTTTGAGGGGATTGAGGTACCGCTACTTCTTTAATAGTTATCTTGGGAGGAATTAATCTACAATCTCGGATACTTGATGGGATTAAATTTCTTAAGGATATACAATGGATTCTGTGGACACGAATTATTTTATTTTTAGTCTTTCAATTTCATCTTTTCTGTTTCTGTTTTACTAACCTGAATACATGAGTTAAAAAGCTTAAGAAATTTAATGTACATTTGTTTCTGTATTTGAGGTTTCTAGAGATTAAAACCTTTCTGGTTTTCTACTCTGTTTGAATTTAAGATTCATTCGATAAACAATTAGAAGAATAGAAGAACTTCATCGTTAAATCATAAACAAGTTGTATAAAGATTTAATCTTTAATATTAGTATTTCACGTACTAAAATGTCTGCCATTTGTGATAGAAAAATGACTGATTCAAGTCAAGTCAATATTGGAACAATGAGTGCTGCAACAACATTGGTTGTACCCAATCGTTCAAATGCTTCTCTTGCATCGACTGAGAAACCTACAGTTTTCTGGGTCGACTTCAAGAGATGTCAATGAAAGATGTTCTTCTATCTGACTACATTGAGTCTGCAGAGGTTCATTAGTGAGAATGTTCCTATTCTGTGGGATGAAACTCCAGATGAAGAACGATTCTTGGTAACAGAAGCATGGAAGCACTCATATTTTCTATGCAAAAATTACATTGAGTGAGCTGTAAGATGATCTGTACAATGTATAAAGTAATATGAAGACCTCAAAAGAACTCTGGGATTCTTTGGAGAAAAAGTACAAAACAGAGGATGACAGAATGAAAAAGTTCATTGTGGCAAAGTTTCTGGACTATAAGATGATAGACAGTAAGACTGTTGTCACCCAAGTTCATGAGTTACAGGCTATAATCGATGATTTTCTTGTCGAAGGTATAATTTTATATAATACTGGTATTGAATATATTAAGTATGTTCTTAAAACTCGCATAATCTTTAGGATTGATTGTGAATGATGCTTTTCAAGTGGCGGCCATAATTGAGAAGTTACCTCCCCCCCTCCCCCCGTGGAAGGACTTCAAAAACTACTTGAAACATAAACGCAAGGAGATGACTATTGAAGATCTTATGGTAAGGCTGAGAATCGAAAAGGATAACAAGGCTGCAGAAAAAAGGTCACGTGGAAACTTAGTAATATTTGGAGCAAATATTATTGAAGAAGATCCCACAAAGTAAAAAAAAAAATCTAGACCAAACATCAATTCTCCTAAGAAGAAGTTCACAGGAAACTACTTCAATCGTGGCAAACGTGGTCACATGGCTATTGAATGTCGAGCTCCTAAGAAGAACAAGAAGAAGGATCAAGCAAATTTGACTGAATTCAAAGAAGAGATGGATGATCTCTGTGCAATGCTTTCGGAATTCAACTTGGTTGGAAATCCAAGAGAATGGTAGATAGATTCTGGTGTCTCCTACCATGTTTGTGCCAGGAAAGAATTATTCGCATCATATGCTCTAGCCCCAGTGGATGAGAAGTTGTTCATGGCTATCTCTGCTGCTGCAAAGGTTGAAGGAACTGACAAGATTTACTTGAAGATGATCTCAGGCAAGATGGTGACTTTAAACAAAGTCTTGTATGGTTCGAAACTGCGAAAGAACTTAGTTTCTATACCAGTGTTGACTAAGAACGAATTCAAGTGTGTATTTGTTTCTGATAAAGTTATAGTGAGTAAAAATAAAATATAAGTAGGAAAAGGTTACCTCACTGAGGACCTCTTCAAACTCAATGTAATTGCAGTTGATATGAATAAGAATTCTGCTTCTTCTTAATTGCTTGAGTCAAACTATTTATGGAATGAACGTTTTGAACATATTAACTACAAAACTTGTGAAAACTGATCAACTTAAATGCTTTGCCTAACTTTGAGTGCAATAAATTAAAATGTCAAGTATGTGTTGAGTATAAGTATGTTAGAATACTAATAAATCTGTTGAAAGAAATTTCTACCCCTTAGAATCGGCTCACACTGACATTTAATTTGTGACTTGAAGTCAACACCATCTCGTGGTGGAAAAAAGTATTTCATAACTTTTATTAACGATTGCATTAGATACTGTTATATCTATTTGTTAAATGGTAAGGATGAAGCTATAGAAGCGTTTAGGCAATACAAAACTAGAGTTGAAAATCAGTTGGATAAAAAGATAAAAGTGATTAGAAGTGATAGAGGTTGAGAATATGAATCTCCTTTTGCATAGATATGTTTGGAAAATGGAATCATCCATCTAACTACTATTTCATACTCACTTCAATCTAATGGAATTGTGAAAAGAAAAAATCGAACTTTAAAGGATATGATGAATGCATTACTTATAAGTTCAGATTTACTACAAAACTTGTGGGGGGAAGCTATCCTTACAACAAATCGAATACTCGATAGAGTGACCCACAACAAGATGCATGTTATTCCATATGAGAAATTGAAAGGTAGAAAACCCAACTTGAAATATTTCAAAGTGTGAGGGTGTCTAGCCAAAGTCCGAGTTCCTATACCCAAGAGGGTCAAAATAGAACCTAAAACTGTGGACTGTGTTTTCATTGAATATGTCACAAACAGTAAGGCATGTCGATTTTTGGTTCATAAGTCCGAACATTCGGATATTCATGACAATATGGTAATGGAAACAGATAACGTTGAATTCTTTTCCCAAAAGACACCACCGTTCTGAACAAACATATTCGTTCTGAACAGGTATGTTCACACCTATGGTTGGCTATAAAAAGAAAGGATTTCTCTCATTTTTCCATACTTAAAATTTTCTCTTCTTCTGCATACATTTCTTATAAATAAAATTGTCGATCGAGTGAGTTTGTGTGTGTGATCTCGTTGCTGATTTTTAAATTCGTTGAAATTATCAAAGTTTGAGGTACCGCTACTTCTTTAGTAGTTATCTTGGGAGGAATTAATCTACAACCTCGGTTACTTGAGGAGATTAAATTTTTTAAAGGTACACAGTGGATTCTGTGGACTCGGATAGTTTTATTTTCTACCTTTCAATTTCTTCTTTTTTGTTTCTGTTTTACTAATCTGAATACAGGAGTTAACATAAATCTCATAGTGTTAAGAGCTAATTACATTATATCCCTTACTCTTTTCCAAATTACAAAAATTCCTTAAAATTTATGGGAGTGATGTATCCTAGAGGAAATTTTAAAAAAAATTTAAATGATAAATTTTTTAAGAGATTATAATAAAATAATATGTGTATTTAGGAAATTTTCCCTTAATTTAAAGGTAAGGAAGTATATTTTTTTTAGATGTAGTGAGAAACGTCGGATATAGATTGACGGTAACTGCTAATTTAATTCGTCATTTTTAAAAATTATTTTGATAAGCATATGAGTTAAAATTGAATTTTTATTCATGGCTACCTGTCATATTTGTATTTGGCACATTTATTAAAAAAATAATGATTAATATAACTATTTTATAACACTATTTCTATTAAATGATATTTAGTACTTAGATATTGAGAAATGATTTAAAAAATAAGTAATTAATAGTATACATAATTTTTTTAATAGTAATCAAATAAAAATGAACCAAAGGAGATGATAAGAGTTTATCTGTCGTCATTTTCCATGCCCAAAATTTTCTATTAAAAGGTAAATTCTAGACATTGGAATTTGTGTTTGCATGGGCTCAACAATTTATAAAAATAGTGAATATTGTTTAATGAAATCGTCACTAATAAAGCAGTTAGGATTTACGAATTATTGAGCACTATAAACCATTTTTTATTGTATTATTAGGTGTAAAGTGATAATAAGACTATGTGGCGTCATTCTTATGCCCAATACATCACTGATGTGGACTACTTGTTTAATCTTTAATGTACTTGATAATGTTTCTATTTGTCCTCGTTATGTATTTACTTAAATATAGATTAGAAGATCATGATATATATATATATATATATGCATTGTTAATGCTTTCTATTTACTACATTAATGGACGATTGTAGTGACCATATGCTTTTTATTTATTTATGCTTATTATTTACTACATTATAGGACGATTGTAGTGACTAGTGACCATACTGCTTTTTATTTATTTATGCTCATTATTTATGCTATATTAATGTATGATTGTAGTGACCATATGCTTTTTATTTATTTATTTATGTTCATTATTTACAACATTATTGGATGATTGTAGTGACTAGTGACCATACTGTTTTTTATTTATTTATGCTCATTATTTACTATATTAATGGACGATTGTAGTGATCATATGTTTTTTTTTAATTTATGCTCATTATTTACTATATTAATGGACGATTGTCGTGACCATATGCTTTTTATTTATTTATGCTCATTATTTAATAGGGAAAAGGGTCAAAAATACCCCTCAACTTTGTTTTATTAATTGACTATGCCCTCGCCGTTAAAAGTAAGTTATTATTACCCCTCCCGTTACTAATTTCATCATCTGTACCCCTCCTTGGATGGAAATCCCCAAATCAACGTAAATTAATCCGAATTTTTAAAAACGACCCGTTCCCCATTTTAAACCCATGCCCCGTCCCCTCTTAACATATAACCCATTTTATCAAATAACCCATTCTAACTCATTCCCTCTTTGAACTCACGAACCCAACCTTCTCTGATTATCGAATTTCCATCAGAATTTCCACTAAACTTTCTTAAGGTATGAAATTTAACCAACCTTCTTTGATTTACGAGTTAGGGTTTGTGGGTTAAGGGTTTATACAAATTTTTTAGCTATTTGTTTGACTTTTTACCGATAAAATTTTACGATCTGTTAGTTTAGTTGTTGATTTACGAGTTAGGGTTTGTCGGTTAAGGTTTTATACAAGTTTTTTAGCTATTTGTTTGCCTTTTTACCGATAAAATTTCGCGATCTGTTAGTTTAGTTGTTGATTTACAAGTTAGGGTTTGTGGGTTAAGGTTTTATACAATTTTTTTAGCTATTTGTTTGCTTTTTTACCGATAAAATTTCACGATCTATTATTTTAGTTGTTGATTTACGAGTTAGGATTTGTGGGTTAAGGTTTTACACAAATTTCTAAGTTATTTATGTGTTTTTTTACGAGTTAAGGTTTGTGGGTAGGTTTTAAGGTATTGTATGATTTTGGAGGATGAGATTTTAGGGTATTGTATGATTTTGGAGGATGAGATTTTAGGGTATTGTATGATTTTGGAGAAGGTGGTTTAGGTTTTGGAGATGTTATTGAGTATGGGCTGATTTGTGGTCCCAATATTTTATTCATTCTTGATAGAATGTGGTCCCCACTTTGAAATGTTATGATTTTTAATCTGTTTGTTGTCTTTATGTGCCTTTTTATTTTATTTTTTACTATTTCTTCTACCTTTTTTAGTTAATGTTTAGTTAATCTTTTTGTCTCATTACTGTTTTTGTAAAGTGGTTTAGATTTGGAAGTTGTTAATGTTTATTTGTGTGCCTTTAATTAATTACAGGTTACCTAAAATGGTTCTGGTTGATCTGGTATTTCACTATGGTGGAGAATGGATAAGAGAGCCTAAGTTGCTTTATGACAGAAAGTTTGTTCACTAATGGGAAGGTTATGATTATGATCTCTTATCTTTTATAGATATTACTAGTGAATATAATGATAAATTAGGATATATGGGTGTTCAACAATTAATTGTATCTGTCCATAGTGAAAAATATTGTGAAATAGAAAGTGATGAGGGGATTAGGACATTATTGTCCTTTGTTAATGAAAGATTTGATGTAATTAACTTATTTGCTTTTGAGGATAGTGAATTAGATGTTGATGTTGAGAATATAACCAAAATGAAAGAGAGTGTGGTAGTGATTGATGAAGTATCTACTGATTGTACTTCTACTGATGGCACTGATACTTCCACTGATAATTCTGATTATAATTCTGAAGAATTGGAGCTTCTTGCACAAGAAAGAAAGAGGCTAATCGATGGTAACTTGGGTGATTACAAGGATTTACATAGGTCAATGACATTTAAGGATATAGCTGAAGCTAGAAGATACATTAGTTTGCATGCATTGGCAAATGACTATAATCTAACCATTAAAAAAAGTGACACAAAAAGATTTAGGGTTGTTTGCAAAGAAGAATGCAACTTTGTATGCCTAATTTCTGGTGAAAAGCATTCTCCTGCTATTAGTGTGAAAACTTTGAAAGGAGAGTATAAATGTGATGATCCATGTGGTAACTACACGGTTAGTGCAACTACACTTGCTTTCTACTTCAAGGAGAAGTTGCAGGCTAATCCCAAATACAAGATCAAGGAAATGAGAGTTGATCTCAAAACTGCTTTTAACATTAATGCTCATTTTGAGAAGTATAAAAAAGCTAAAAGGATGATTTTTGAAAATATGGAAGGCAGTATTTGTGATGATTATAAAAAGCTTGTTGGGTATGCAAATGCTTTAAAAGAGAGTAATGCAGGAAGTGATGTGGTCCTTAAGGTTTCAAGAGATACATTATCAGATGGAAAAAGGAAATTTTTGAGAATGTACATTTGTTTTGAAGCAATGAAGAATGGTTTTAAGAATGGGTTGAGACCTTTCATTGGTCTGGATGGTACATTTTTAAAGGGTAAAGCTAAAGGTCAATTGTTATGTGCTATTGGTCAGGACTCAATGAACCATTTCTATCCTATTGCTTGGGCTATTGTGGACAGAGAGTGCAAGATATCTTGGGTGTGGTTCTTGGAATTGATTCAGAAGTCTCTAAACATCAACAATGGAGAAAGAATCACATTTATCTCTGATATGCAAAAGGTAAAATCTCACTGATTTATTCATTTTTATTGTATCTTTATCTGATGTATCTTTATTTGTTACTGCTATTGTTTATCTATATATCATTATCTTATGTATTTTCACTTGTCATGTATATATTTATGACTGATAAACAGGGATTAATTGAAGCTGTTAAAAAAGTTTTACCTAATGCTATGCATAGATATTGTGTGAGACACATGGAGGCCAATTGGAAAAAAAATAAATAAGAGATCTAAAGTTATGTCTAAGATATTGTGGTGGTGTGCATGGAGCAGCTACAAAGAGGAGTTGGATGATCATTTGAAGACATTAGGTCAAATGTCTGAAGAAGCAAAAGACCATTTCCAATACAAACTTGGTGTAGAGGTTTTTTTGACACTGTTTGCAAGAATAATAAGGTGGAAAATAATTTGGCTGAGTTATTCAACTCTTGAATATTGGAAGCAAGACACAAACCAATAATTGGGATGCTTGAGGATATTGGAAGCAAGACACAAATCAATAATTAGGATGCTTGAGGATATAAGAATCAAAGTTATGACCAAGTTTGTTGACAATGAAAATGAAGTGATGACTTGGAAATGTGAATGGAGTCCAACAGCTATTGAAAAATACAATGAATTCTTGAAGATTGCTAATGTGTGTGAATTAAATTTCAATGGAGATGATGGATTTGAGGTAAGTGAAGGAATTGACAGGCATATTGTCAATTTGCCAACTAAGAAATGCACCTGTAGGGTATGGGATCTTATTGGAATACCATGTCCCCATTCAATCAAAGCACTTCTTTACAAGAATCTTGATCCATTGAAAGAGATCCACTGGTGGTACTCCAAGGAGGCATATCTTTTGACATACCATTGTAAGCTACAACCAGTGCCTGGTAAAAAATTCTGGAAAATAGAAGCAGAACAAGCAATGGAATCACTAGAATTAGTAAATTTAGTTGGCAGACCTAGAATGAATAGGAAAAGAGATAAAGATGAAGCACTTAAAAGACAAACAGAGTGGGTTGCACCAAGAAGAGGGAAAAAAATGACATGTTCAAACTGTGGGATTCCTGGACACAATGCTAGAGGTTGTCATAAGGTAATACACTTCATTTGCTATGTAATCGGTTATTTGTTAGAGTCTTGTAATTGTGAGGGTCAAAAATATTATCAATTTATCTCTTAATTGTGATACTTCTTTTATTTTATCAGTTTAATCAAAATAGTGAAGAAGGCACTTCTAAGATTGGACAAATTAAGAATAAGAAGCAAAAGGTAAATACTTTTTTTTTAGTAATCACTTATTTTAGAATGTGATGCTTCAGTATTGCTTTAGTATTACATTCATCATAATGTTATCAGATGGATAAGCAATGCCACAAGGGAAAAAGGCAAACAAAGGAGAGGCATAGGACACTAATTGATGAAGAAGATGTTGAGCCTAGCCCTCCAAGATCTCTCTATGCTGCAGCAGTGGAGGACTTTCCCTTCACAGCTCCACAGCCTAGTTAAGATTGCGCATCAGATGAAGATTTTGGTTTTGAAGTTGAGGATGACATACCCTGGAAGCCAAGAAGTGTCTCAGAGTTGAAGTCTAGAATCCAACAAACACAGAAACAAGCACAGCCTACTGGATCAAGACAAATCAATTTTCTTGGTGATGGTCTGACTGTACCAGGTGACTATGCACCAAAAGGACCTACATGGAAGGGGACTGCATTTGAAACTGGAAAAAATGTTAGAGCAATTAAGAAAGGAAAAGATATGAAAGCACTGATGTAATTTAGTAACTTATTTTAAAATGTGATGCTTAAGTATTATACTGTAATTGTTTTGGTCTTTTATCAGATGGCTAGTCAAGATTGTACATCAGATGAAGATTTTGGTCTTGAAGTTGAGGATAACATGCCATGGAAGTCAAAAGATTTTTCAGAGTTGAAGTCTAGAATCCAACAAAGACAGAAACAAGCACAACCTAGTGGATCAAGAGAAATCAACTTCCTTGGTGATGGTCCGAATGCACCAAGTGACTTGTATGCACCAAAAGGGCTTAGATGGAAGGGCAATGCATCTATTACTGGCATAATGTTGGAGCAATTAAGAGTGGAAAAAATTAAGACAAGGAAGGGTAATGTCAAGGCACAACAGTGACAAGTTTAGTAATGAAGACAATATTTTGTTATTTTGTTACATCGTTTTGAGATACTAATGTCAACACAAACATGTTTATGTGTTTAAAAACTTTTTGTATTTGCACTAACTTCTTTTGGAATATGTACTGAGCTAACTTCTCTATGTTCGGATAAGTTTTTTGTCAATATATATGAAGTGTTCGTCAATATATATGTAATGTTCAGAATCCGTTTCTTTTCAATATTTGATCTTGCAATTTTGTTCAGGTTCTATGACTATGTAAAAGAAAGATCATTAGTGATTAGTATAAATATTAACATTACCACAACGACTAAACATTACTTCATATTACATCAGTGCTTAGGAAATGATCTTTCACAAATCACCCAACTAGATCTTTCAGACAACAATTTGGAAGGCAAAATTCCTGATATTTTTTCCAACTTGCAAATGCTTACACACTTAAGCCTAGACAACAACAACTTCACTGGCCCGTTCCCATATTCTCTTGTTTATCCTTAATGTCTCTCACAACTACCTTACAAGCTTAGACCATCTACCTTGGGAGACAATGATGGTACTTGATCTTCAATCAAATTCACTCAAAGGACCTTTGACATCTCCCATTTGCACATCAACTTCACTTTATATAATAAATTTGTCTTACAATAATTTGAGTGGTTCAAAGGTTTCAAAGGCATTATGAACATGGATGCACACAAATTAGGATTGGAGTACTATTCCGAGGAAACTACAGAATTCGAAATTGGTGGATTTCAAGAGGTTTTGTATAATGGAAATTCATTACAACACCAAAAAGTCATGATAACTTCATCAACATCACAAAAGACACTAAACACCAACAACTGAATTCACTACACACTAACAACTGATTTGGAAAGTAAACACTAACAACGAATTCACTTTGTCATTAATGCAACTACAAATCCAACAAAAAGAAAACATGAAATCATAAATTTGTGTTTTATCTTGTGATACTTGTCTTCAAATGTCCTAACTTTTTCCACTTCCAAATCATTAATTGCCTCTAATGTAGCAATTTTTTCCGACAAATGACCTCCTTCAATCTTTAAATTTTCCATTTCAATCTTCATGTTCTCCATTTCAATCTTCAAATTCTCCATTTCAAACTTTGAATTATCCATTTCAATCTTTACATCTTTCAACAACAACTCCAAATTACATAGGTAAGCTATTTCGGAAAAAGCTTGGTCTTCCCATTCCCAATATCCACATGAGGAAAACTGCCAATAGCAGTCAAAAATACAGTAATAACAATAATTAAAGATGAAAAAAATTGAATAATAGGAAGAAATCAGTTCATATACTTACATCCGGACAAGGACATCTTAAAAATCTTCTTCCCGAATTAGATGTAGTACTCGAGATCAGTGTTTTGACCATCAAACCACAAGCACATTTTTTTGAGACAAATAACTATTTTGTGACATTAGAAGAACTATCAGATGCGAAGGAAGAGAATGGAAGAACAATCAGATGGAAGGAAACTGAAGAACAATCGGAGGAGAAGTTAATGGGTAAAGGGGAATGTTATATATGATATAGGTTATTTGATAAAATGGGTTAAAGGGGAATGGGTTATATGTTAAGAGGGGTCGGGGCATGGGTTTAAAAAGGGGAATGAGTCATTTTTAAAGATTTCGAGTTAATTTAGGTTGATTTGGGGATTTCCGTCCAAGGAGGGGTATAGATGATGAAATTAGTAACGACAGAGGTAATAATAACTTACTTTTAACGGGAGGACATAGTCAACCAATAAAACAAAGTTGAGGGGTATTTTTTACCCTTTTCCCTATTTAATAATATCATGTTCAATGCACAATTGGTGTGACCATGTGCTTTTTAGGCTCATTATGTAATAATATCATTTAATAAAGTGCAATGAACACTAATCGATGGGAAACTTTTTAAATAAAAAATTCTAATATGATAACCCAATATGATAAAGGCATGGCCGCATGGGGGCACCAACTATCCCTCTATTTATGCTTAAATCTATCATAATTATTAAAGGCGTGTAGCCTAAACGCCTTGTAGGGCGTGTCCATCCACACGCCTTATAAAGGGGTAAGGTGTCAGGCTCTGCACCTTGTAAGGTATGTCATCCGCCCCCCAGCCCCCAACCCACTTGTCTTACCAAAGAAAAGTTAACCCCGTTAACCTTTTTTTTGGGTAAGGCGTGGTGTTCCCCACACCTTTAACAGTTTAGTTTTTTTTTCATTTTTAATTATCGTTTTTAGAATTTTGATAAATAAAGTTGTCCTTTAGGCTCCAAATTCGTCACCATGCACACTGAAACATTCTCTTTTTAATGATTTTCATCATATGACATTTGAAACACATAACTCTTGCATGAAGTATTAATCGAATATTTATTTCTTAAAAAAGTTTATACACTCAATAAAAATATAGTTTTATATTTTTTAATTTGTAGAACTTTTAAAATTCAATTAGATTTATGTTACGATCTAATCCATCGGGTTGTGCAAGCACCTACTCTAACATCTAGATGGGAGAATCCTTAACGTCCAATTTAAAAACGACCACTGCATAAATTAATAAAACATTAAGAAATCTCCTTAATACTTCAAAATTACACATAAAACCCGAATGTAGGAATCATCTTTTTACAATTAATCGAAAAATTCTCCTAAGAAACTAGTCTAAACAGGTACAAGCTACTAAGAGGGTACAATGTATAAAGGAAAATAAGACACAACTCCCACCATAAGGAAAGAGAAATAGAAGTTGTCGGAGATCATCATCTTCTTCACCTAAGAAACATTATTGAATCCTGCAACCAAACTACGTCAAGTGGCATAGCAAGAGTAGTATTACTACAAACAACACGTACTGGTAGGCATCATAGGCCGATCCGAATCCACCACATAATATCATGCACATAATCAAGAACATAAAACTTAAAAATTCCATTAGGACCCACACACTTCACCTGAAGTCACCCATCTCCTTCCGCTGCCAACTCCAACCTCTAAGCCATTTCACCCTCACATCCGATCATAACTTAACCCTTCTATCACATAGAGTTCTTCCCAAACACAAGACCGCTACTAACTCTGTTACTCAGTTTACTATTCCTCTCAAACTCTCATGCCAACTCCTTACCTTACGACGCTCCAATTGTATGAGATATGAAAAACTAACACAACTTAGAAAACATATATATACATTTATAAGCATAATTATAAAATAGTCTGAACCCCTGTCCTCGCCCAACTTAGCATTTTCAATCCGTCACATCTAATTCATCACACCATTCCTGTAACTCTGACCACCGGGAATCTTTAATTATCATCTACCGCATTTAACATGCCATTTCGGTCTACACAAGAGCCACCCCTAGCATTTATATACCACAATCTAGCCATACATGAACCAACAGGAGATAAAATATAACCCAATAAATAATTCATGTTCTCTCATAGAACTCACACACAATATGTTAGTGTACCGATGTGGTACCTAATCCAATAATAATAAGGTTCGGGCTAATATCCGATCCAATAAATATATGTATCGGTGTGATACTCGATCCAATAAATATATATACCAACGTGGTACCCGATTCAATATATATATAAAATTACGGATCGACAGTATTCCTCAAAAATTGAACTGATAACAGTTTAATAAATCATTAAAGTAAATGAGAAGGGAGGTATAAAACTTATAAATTTATTTAAAACATTCAATATTACAAAAGCGGAAGATGAAGATGATTACAAGGGAGAGAGGTCTTTGAAATTGGGAGAATTTCTTATGCCTCTTCACAGAAGGTAGAGTCTCTATTTATAGACTGAAAAATAAATTGCCTTTATCTTTAGGCATACAAGTGGAGGGTCAGGATTTTGCCGACACTTAGATTACCGACAATCCTAGTGGAAATAATACTACTTTTGATAAAGTAGAGGGTCCCTTTACTTTATTAAAGTTGGGAGAGAGAATCCCTTTTAGGAATAGTGGAGTGCCCCTTGGAAAAGTAATTCTGGCTTTGCCTCTATCTTATCTCAAGGGTCGCTTCTATTATTCGTAATCGGGGTCCACATGCTGTGCTATCCCTTTGAGGTCGCACATGTCTCCGTTGCTGCTTTCTCCCGAGGAGGCTGCATCGTTGATCAATTGCATGATCTGATACTCATTGTAACTGTCTAGATTGTCGAAAGCTTGTTTGAGCTTTGCATGATCTGATACTCATTGTAACTGTCTGGAATTTGGAACTTCCTTGGATGGTTTCAGACTAGATTGTTTCGGAGTCCAGCCTTTAACTTTTATCTCTTTGGATAAATACTTAATCCTGTCAATGTCAGTCTTGGTGAAACTCCAAGTAATTATGAATGAGATCCTCTTTTTGATGAAGAATTTGAACATCTTGATGTGCTCTGTCAAGGTAGTAATTCCTTCTTTCGTTTGAAATTCTTCAAATTGGTTTAGGAACTGTTGAGGAAGAATTTGTCTGTTTCCTCCGAAAAGATTCCACCACTCGTAGAACCATCTCGGGATGATAGTTTTAACCATATCTAGACAATATTTAACAAACCAAGTACGTCTTGGCCTTAGATACAAGAAGTTAAACCAGGCCGCTTTGTAGTCATGTCAATTATACGTTTGTGGTCTATGCGTCATGGATAGCACAATAGGAGTGCGTAAGTGATCAGCATACCATTCAAAAGGAGATAAGATCTTCTTGATGGTGAATCTAGAATATTTAATAAAATTTGGATTTTGATTATCCAAAGTGTGTTCTATTTCTATAGATTCCGTATCTATGAGGATGGCTTCATAGTATTTCCTTATTTTGTACGGATTGTCTGTGTCTACAAAGTTGTTATCTGTGTAACATAGTTTAATGAGATTCTCAATCCCAAAATTTTCGTAGTCTTTATCAATTGCTATCAAATGTAGCACATGTGTAGTGATAAAGTCGAATTTCTCATCTTTGGAAGAAGGTATGTTTGGCTTTTCTTGAGTCAACGCTGGGTTGAAAGCTTGTGCGAAGTACTCAGGAGTCTTCATTGCATAGCTTTCCTTTGTTTGCACTGATGAGCTAGAAGATGCCTCTTGGGCAAAAGGTTTCGTTGGTCTTAGATTGATCAACTTTGACGAGGGAACGGGTACTGATGCTGGGAGGTTTGTGTAATCTGCTAGCATAGTATACCTGTTTTGGAATGGTATCTCTGGTCTTTGGGTAGGTTTCACCGGAGATAATGGAGGAAGATTGAATGGTTTAGCCATTTGGGTTTTCTGAGTATTACCACCTTTTGGAGGTGGAGTATTAGGCTTTTATAAAAATTCTCTTGTTAGAAAATCAGGTAAAGAGTTGTGTTCTCCTTTTATAAAATCAATCTGAAAGTCAAAGCTAGACAGTAGAGCTTGCCATCTAGCGAATATTTGTTTTGAAACAAAGTTCTTTACATCCTTTTGTAAAATTTCTTTGGTAGATTTGCAATCTACCCTAAGTAAAAACTCTTTGTTAATAAGATCATCTTGAAACTTTGTGATACATAGCACTATAGGCAAGATTTCCTTTTTAACAGTTGAATAATTTTTTTGAGAGGAATTCCAGATTCCTGAAGTAAAACAAACCAATTGTTTAGGAAACTCAAGGTCACTTCTTTATTTTAGGATTCCTCCATAACCGATATCAGAAGCATTGGTCTCGACTATCATAAAGGCATTAGGATTTGGGATTCCAAAACATGGAAGACTCTAGACTAATTCTTTGACTAGAGTAACAGCTTGGGTTTGCTCAGTGCCCCAAGGGACGGGATTCTTCCTAAGTCTTTTATATAGAGGTTCGCAGACCTGTCTAACTTTGGGGATAAACTCAACAACATAGTTAAGGCTTCCTAAGAATCTTTGTAGTTGAGTTTTATCAGTAATTTCATTGGGAAATTTGAATGAGAACTCTATGGCTCTGCAGATAGGCTTATAAGACCCTTGGTAGAGGTCATGACCTAAAAACCTTATAGAGGTTTGAAAAAGCTTAATTTTCTTAGCGCTTACTACTAAGCCATTCCTTTTCACAACTTGGTAAAAAGTATTACGTGTTTGAAATGAGAATCAATGTCCTCAGAGAAAATTAAGATATCATCAATGTAGACTATAGACATATAACTATAATCATTAAAGATGATATTCATAATATTTTGAAATTCAGATGGGGCATTTTTAAGCCCGAAAGGCATAACATTCCATTTATATTGACCAAACGGAACATTAAAAGCAGTTTTATATTTATTTTTTTCGGCAATTTGAATTTGCCAAAATCCTGATTTCATGTCAAACTTGCTATAAATTTTTGCTTTAAAAGTTCTTTTCAAAAGATCTTTTTTATTAGGTATTGGATACCTGATCCAGGTTAAAACAACATTTAATGGCTTATAATTAATTACAAGCTTGGGTGCTCCTATTTCTTTTTCTGCATTATTATTAACAAAAAAGGCAGAACAACTCCAAGGTGATTTAGAGGGGCGAATGATGTTATTTTTTAAAAGATTTGAAATCTCATTTTTGCAGATTTCCATTATCTTTTGATTCATCTGAATGGGTCTCGCCTTAGTGGTAATGACCTGTTCATTGAATCCTTCGACATATGGTAATTCTACGATATGTTTTTTTCTTTCCTAAAAAGCATTAGGAAAATCTGAACATATTTCAGCTTTAATATTTTGTTGAAGATTGGCTATCTTGATAACTATCTCTGGGGTTTTCACTATCTGTTCGATTTTCTTTGTTTTTATTTCATCCTTAAAAAGGTGATATGTTGTGAAAGCGTATTAATACGAAAAACAGTATTTTTTCGAACGAAATCACTTTCATCTTGCGAAAGAGTTTTAATGAAAGGAAAATGTAATTCTTTTCCTAAAACTGATGTAGTAATACCGTTTAAATCGGTAAAATAAGGTTTTATTTGAGTAATGAAAGGTATACCCAAAATGATATCTTCGTTGATATCTTCTGTTACTACAAAATCATTTGTAAAACAAATTCCATTGTTGCAAATATGAGCTTTAGAAAGTTTATAGTTAATACGGAGTAATTCTCCAGTAGCAGAATATAATTTAGAGGTACTCTTTTCCAAATATTTGGTAGGAACAATACCTTTGCTGATGCAGCTACGATCGGCATCACTGTCAAGTAAAGCAATTTTATTAATCGCAAATTTTTTGTTAATAACAATTTTGATGGGAATATGATAACTCTAAGGTCTAATAGATGTAACAATAGAGACTCCGGGAGTCGCAGAGGTAGAGGCATGCTCGTTGGCGAGCTCGGGACATTTGAAGGGGGGATCAATGAGATGATCATTGTTGATAGGAATTTCTTCTTTTTCAGAAGGACAATTGTCAGACTCATGATGCTGAGAGTTAGCTTATTTAAGGACTTGCTCAGTAAGAATATCCAATTCAACCTTTCCTAATCTAGCTTTGATATCTCTTAACTCAGTCTTGTGTTCGGAGACTTCATGTCTTAGATCAGAGATTGATAAGGGGAAAATTGCAGGAGTTGACTTCTCCGGAAAAATTTCCAAAATCTATTATCAAGGCCCCAACAGTCCCTCTCCAAGCGATATGTACCCTCCTAGCCAGGATAACCAAGATGTTTATGATTTATCAAGATTTATATGATCGGGAACATCGTGGTTATCCTGGCAATAACCAAGAAGTCGGGACCCTCTACTTTATCAAAAATAGTCTTATTTCCACTAGGATTGTCGGTAATCTAAGTGTCGGCAAAATCCTGACCCTCCACTTGTACGCCTAAAGATAAAGGCATTTTATTTTTCAGTCAATAAATAGAGACTCTACCTTCTGTGAAGAGGCATCAGAAATTCTCTCAATTTCAAAGACCTCTCTCCCTTGTAATCATCTTCATCTTCCGCTTTTGTAATATTGCAATGTTTTAAATAAACTTGTAAGTTTTATACCTCCCTTCTCATTTACTTTAATGTTTTATTAAACTGTTATCAGTTCAATTTCGGAGGAATACCGCCGATCAAATGAACAATAATCAAAATATTTTGAATAGTGTAAATCTATTTTCCTAAGCAACTAAGATTGTAAATTAGAAAACGATCTTCAAAACTGGAGTATTCCAGAAGAACCTTTTAAAAAAATTTACCAGCTAGGTAATTTCAGTTTTATTAAAAAGCATAATATTAAGACTTGTGAGTCTACCACCGCTATAAATAATTCTTTAGAAATTATTTAACTTTTAAATGAACAAGATATTAACCGGTATAAAGACCAATTTAATTATCTTCATATCGGCCTCGTCCAAGTTGTTGTCAAGCCTCTCTTTAGAAAAGGCTTAGATGTTCCTATTTGTGTCCTCCTTAGAGATGACCGTCTTTTAAATTTCAACGACTCTCTCTTAGGTGTCCTTCAAAGTAACCTCGCAGATGGCCCGGTATACTTTAATTGCTATCCTAACTTCTTGGTAGACATTAATGACCCCAATATCATCGATGCCTTGACTCTTAATGTCAAAACCAAGAACATGAATAGCAAAGCTAACACTAGGAAAATAGTTGTAATATACAGAGTTTATTACAAACTAATGACCACTACTCTAGCCCCCAAAGCTAGAATAGAAAATGTTAAAGGTGTTACTATGCTTATGGAAGCTAAACATGAGCATAGCACCATCTTCGTGCCTAGACTTCTCGACTGGAATGATATCCTTTCTAATAATGATTGGCACTTTGATGCCATAACTCAACCTATCAAAACTCATTCTGAAAGACCTCAAATAGAAAGGGTAATTCAATTCCCCGACTGGTCAATTGACCTAAATTTTCTTGACAATTCCATATCTCGAACCTCCTCTGTCAGAAGAACGACTTCAGCTAGACCTTCTTCGGTCAAGCTACCTCCGTCTTGTTCAAAAACCCCGGAAGACGAAGACACTATCACAGATAATGATAAGGGGAAAATTGCAGAAGAGTTGACTTCTCCGAAAAAATTACCCAAATTCTATTATCAAAGCCCCAGCAGTCCCTCTCCAAGCGACATGTACCCTCCTAGCCAGGATAACCAAGATGTTCCCGATCATATAAAAATGATCAAATCAGGAGATTCCTTCTCTTCTGACCCAAAAATCCTGCAAGAGCTCTGGACTCTTCCCCAGAACAAAACCAAGAGAGAATGGTATACCCATACCTATTCTCTCAAACAAAGAGAAGATTTTAGAGACAATTGGATGTCAGACATGAAAAGAATCGGTTGCAAAATCGAGTTCTTTAAGTGGTTCGAGATATTTGGAAAACTCGATAATCAAAAGGACTCCCTTCAAGTTCTTATCAACAAGTGGTATTCAGCCACTAACAAAATTATTGAAGCAACTACTCCTCCTCTTGAGAAAATCTCAGGAAACATCCTTGACAAGATCAACGAACGTCTTGCTAATTTCAATATCTCTGAGAAAATAGATATAAACCAAAAGAAGGTGGCCACCCTTCAAGAAAATGATATTCTTCTCCAAAGACTTTTCAATGACCGGTATCATAACCGCAAAAATTATCATAAGCGTCCTTCTTTTCCAGATCTCCAATATGAAGAAAACGTTTTTCTTTCAACCTCCTCTCACGAAGGAAGCAAAGCATTACCGAATGGAATATTGATGGTCTGGCCGAACACCAAATCTACAATAAACTCCATGAAATAGGTGTTGCTATCACAACATGCAAAATCCGTGGATCTTCTAACAAAGAAGCAGCCACAAAGATTGTTGCTGGATTACCAGCATGTTAAGACATTGGTGGGATAACTATTTCTCCGAAGATATTAAACAAGCCATTTACTCTTCCACGTCCTTAGAAACTGTGGTTAAGACTGAAGGAACCTCTGAGATAACATCTCAGGTTCCTAGAGAAGACGCATGTGCTACCATTCTCTACCATATAGCCAAACACTTTATTGGAGAACCCAAACTTTTCCAAGATAGAAGTCTGCAAATTCTCAACAACCTCAGTTGCCCCACTCTTGACAACTTCATTTGGTATAAAACCAATTCATCAGTAAGGTCATGATCTGACATGACTGCCATCTAGACTTCTGGAAAGAACGTTTTGTCAGTGGACTACCTCCTCTATTCGCTGACAAAGTAAGAACTAAGATACAAGACCGTTGTGATGGAAAGATTCATTACCATCAAATGACTTACGAAGACTTAGCCAGTATTATTAACGTCGTAGGGCTAGAGCTCTACACCGACATCAAACTTAAGCATCAGCTCAAAAAGGAGCGATCTTCCTCTAGACGAGAACTCGGCAGTTTTTGCCAAGATTTCGGATTCAAATCCACTCATGCTCCTTCAACCCAAAGGAACAAAAAGGAAAAATCCTCCAAAGCTACTCATCGAAGTAAATCCCGAAGAACTTTTGATAAACCCAGAAAAAAGAAGTATAGACGCCATAAACCTACCAAAAGTTATAAAGATGACTTATGCTGGGACTGTGGAAAAACTGGTCATAGAGCTAGCGAATGCAAAGCTGGGAAGAAAAAGAAGAAGATTAATCTTCTCAAAATCAGCGACGAAGCCAAGAAGGAACTCTACTCTATTCTTGAAAAAGATTCCTCAAAATCTCCTTACCCTTCATCAGATGACTATAGTGACGAAGATAATCTCGACGTCTCATATGAATCTGACTCTAGTCAATCAGGCAATGATTGTAATTGCATGGAAACCTTTTGTGTTTGCGATAACACTTCTCCAAAAAATTCATTCTTATCCGACGATTCAAAAGAAGCGTTATTTGACGTCATTCAACATATCAACAATGAAGAGTCTACGAATTGTTACCTCCTAGAACTCAAAAATCTTATCCTTAACCATCAGGACAAGCCAAAGTCCAAACTTATAGTGGAACCCTTTAGCATGAAGAAGATAATGTCCCGTTTTGATAAACCTTCAGACCCGTCAATCTCTGATCTAAGACATGAAGTCTCTGAACTCAAGACTGAGATAAGAGACATCAAAGCTAGATTAGGAAAGGTTGAATTGGATATTCTTACTGAGCAAGTCCTTAAACAAGCTAACTCTCAGCATCATGAGTCCGACAATTGTCCTTCTGAAAAGGAGAAATTCCTATCAACAATAATCATCTCATTGATCCCCTCTTCAAATGTCACGAGCTCGCCAACGAGCATGCCTCTACCTCTGCGACTCCTGGAGTCTCTATTGTTACATCTATTAGACCTCAGAATCATCATATTCCCATCAAAATTATTATTAACAAAAATTTTGTGATTAATAAAATTGCTTTACTTGACAGTGGTGCCGATCGTAACTGCATCAGCAAAGTATTGTTCCTACCAAATATATGAAAAAGAGTACCTCTAAATTATATTCTGCTACTGGAGAATTACTCCGTATTAACTATAAACTTTCTAAAGCTTATATTTGCAATAATGAAATTTGTTTAACAAATGATTTTGTAGTAACAGAAGATATCAACGAAGATATCATTTTGGGTATACCTTTCATTACTCAAATAAAACCTTAATTTACCGATTTAAACGGTATTACTACATCAATTTTAGGAAAATAATTATATTTTCCTTTCATTAAAACTCTTTCGCAAGATAAAAGTGATTCCGTTCGAAAAAACACTAGTTTTCGTATTAATACGCTTTAATAACATATCACCTTTTTGAAGGATGAAATAAAAACAAAAAAAATCGAACAGATTTTAAAAACCCCGGATATGGTTACCAAGATAACCAATCTTCAACAAAAAATTGAAGCTGAAATATGTTCAGATTTTCCTAATGCTTTTTGGGAAAGAAAAAAACATATTGTAGAATTACCATATGTCGAAGGGTTCAATGAACAGGTCATTACCACTAAGGCGAGATCCATTCAGATGAATCAAGAGATAATGGAAATATGCAAAAATGAGATTTCAAATCTTTTAAAAAATAACATCATTCACCCCTTTAAATTACCTTGGAGTTGTTCTGCCTTTTATGTTAATAATAATGCAGAAAAAGAAAGAGGAGCACCCAGGCTTGTAATTAATTATATGCCGCTAAATGATGTTTTAACCTGGATCAGGTATCCAATACCTAATAAAAGAAATCTTTTGAAAAGAACTTTTAAAGCTAAAATCTATAGCAAGTTTGACATGAAATCAGGATTTTGGCAAATTCAAATTGCCGAAAAAGATAAATATAAAACTACTTTTAATGTTCCGTTTGATCAATATGAATGGAATGTTATGCCTTTCGGGCTTAAAAATGCCCCATATGAATTTCAAAATATTATGAATACCATCTTTAATGATTATAGCTATATGTCTATAGTCTACATTGATGATATCTTAATTTTCTCTGAGGACATTGATTCTCATTTCAAACACCTTAATACTTTTTACCAAATTGTGAAAAGGAATGGCTTAGTAGTAAGCGCTAAGAAAATTAAGCTTTTTCAAACCTCTATAGGGTTTTTAGGTCATGACCTCTACCAAGGGTCTTATAAGCCTATCTGCAGAGCCATAGAGTTCTCATCAAAATTTCCCGACGAAATTACTGATAAAAACCAACTACAAAGATTCTTAGGAAGCCTTAACTATGTTGCTGAGTTTATCCCCAAAGTTAGACAGGTCTGCGAACCTCTGTATAAAAGACTTAGGAAGAATCCCGTCCCTTGGGGCACTGAGCAAACCCAAGCTGTTACTCTAGTCAAAGAATTAGTCTAGAGTCTTCCATGTTTAGGAATCCCAAATCCTAATGCCTTTATGATAATCGAGACCGATGCTTCTGATATCGGTTATGGAGGAATCCTAAAACAAAGAAGTGACCTTGAGTCTCTTGAACAATTGGTTCATTTTACTTCAGGGATCTCGAATTTCGCTCAAAAAAAATTTATTCAACTGTTAAAAAGGAAATCTTGCCTATAGTGCTATGTATCACAAAGTTTCAAGATGATCATATTAACAAAGAGTTTTTACTTAGGGTAGATTGCAAATTTGCCAAAGAAATTTTATAAAAGGAGAACACAACTCTTTACCTGATTTTCTAACAAGAGAATTTTTATAGAGAAAAAATAAGGCCTATCAAGCCTAATACTCCTCCTCCAAAAGGAGGTAATACTCAGAAAACACAAATGGCTAAACCATTCAATCTTCCTCCATTATCTCCGGCGAAACCTACCCAAAGACCAGAGATACCATTCCAAAACAGGTATACTATGCTAGCAGATTTCCCAAAGCTGCCAGCACCAGTACCCATTCCCTCGTCAAAGTTGATCAATCTATGACCAACGAAACCTTTTGCCCAAGAGGCATCTTCTAACTCATCAGTGCAAACAAAGGAAAGCTATGCAATGAAGACTCCTGAGTCCATCGCACAAGCTGTCAACCCAGCGTTGACTCAAGAAAAGCCAAACATACCTTCTTCCAAAGATGAGAAATTTGACTTTATCACTACACATGTGCTACCTTTGATAGCAATTGATAAAGACTACGAAAATTTTAGGATTGAGAATCTCATTAAACTATGTTACACAGATAACAACTTTGTAGACACAGACAATCCGTACAAAATGAGGAAATACTATGAAGCCATCCTCATAGATATGGAATCTATAGAAATAGAACACACTTTGGATAATCAAAATCCAAATTTTATTAAATATTCCAGATTCACCATCAAGAAGATCTTATCTCCTTTTGAATGGTATGCTGATCACTTACACACTCCTATTGCGCTATCCATGATGCATAGACCACAAACGTATAACTAGCATGACTAAAAAGCGGCCTGATTTAACTTCTTGTATCTAAGGCCAAGACATACTTGGTTTGTTAAATATTGTCCAGATATGGTTAAAACTATCATCTCGAGATGGTTCTACGAATGGTGGAATCTTTTTGGAGGAAACAGACAGATTCTTCCTCAACAGCTCCTAAACCGATTTGAAGAATTTCAAACGAAAGAAGGAATTACTACCCTGACAGAGCACATCAAGATGTTCAAATTCTTCATAAAAAAAAGGATCTCATTCATAATTACTTAGAGTTTCACCAAGACTGACATTGACTGGATTAAGTATTTATCCAAAGAGATAAAAGTTAAAGGCTTGACTCCTAAACAATCAAGTCTGAAACCATCCAAGGAAGTTCCAAATTCCAGCAAAGTAACCCCTTCAAAGGCAGAGTTGAAAGCAAAGCTCAAACAAGCTTTGGACAATCTAGACAGTTACAATGAATATCAGATCATGCAATTGATCAACGATGCAGCCTCCTCAGGAGAAAGCAGCAACGGAGACATGTGCGACATCAAAGGGATAGCACATGCATATGTGGACCCCAATTACAAATAATAGAGGCGACCCTTGAGAAAAGGTAGAGGCAAAGCCGAAATTACATTTCCAAGGGGCACTCCACTATTCCTAAAAGAGATTCTCTCTCCCAACTTTAATAAAGTAAAGAGACCCTCTACTTTATCAAAAGTAGTCTTATTTCCACTAGGATTGTCGGTAATCTAAGTGTCGGCAAAATCCTGACCCTCCACTTGTACTCCTAAAGATAAAGGCAATTTATTTTTCAGTCTATAAATATGGACTCTACCTTCTGTGAAGATATATGTATATATATATATATACACACACACACTAGCTTGGTATCCGATTTAATAAATATATATATGTATCTACGTGGTATCCGATTCAATAATAATACGTACTAGCATGGTATCAGATCTCATCATCAAACGCACAAAACAATCACAACCGCAAAGAACAAAAATTACACTTGTACACTCAAATAAAAACATTCATTGCATTCGATTGACAACATCTTCCATTTCAAATCATGTTCTTCCCTTTTACCCTATTCATATATCATGCATGCAATACTAGTGAAGCAGTCGACAAACACATATAGTATAATCGGGAATCACAAACGACTATCACCTATCCGAGAAAATTCCTGTTTGATATTTCCTAATCACAATTCGATTATCCACAATTCCTTCCCCAAGAAAACACCCAACAAACATCATAATGCCAAAAGATATTAATCAAGTCCATCATAGCCAAAACCACAGCTAAAATACACTTTCAACCATCCAGACTCCGTGCCCGAAGGTCTATGCATAAAATCTCCCGACAATCTACAAGATATTATATAAGTAAATACAACTTTACTACTCGGTTAAGAAAACCTAGCCTACTTGGGAGGGAGGCAACTGATAAAGAACTATGAATGCAAACTTCTGGCTCCTTGGGGGTGAATCCTGACGAACGTAGACCGAATATTCTTGGCTTTTAACCTTCCTTACGTTGGAATCTCTTTCCTCTATGGTTCCCAAGCTAAGAGTGGCCTAAGCGAGTTTTTGGAGCAACCTCGTCTATTTTTTTAGTATAGAGTGGAAAGAAAAATAAAAGACATCGAGTTTTCTAAGGTTTGATTCCATCAGCCCCGCTATAGCGGCGTCGCCATTGCTCGAGGCTTCCCGCTATGGCGGGCTGACGTCAACCCAAATGAATTCAATTTTAATAATTTCGTTTTGTGCCCGAATTTTTAATTTGGCATCATATTTCAGGAAATTTTGAGACTCCGGATGAGGTGCTTTTAAATAACGACGGATTGGATCGTTATATCATAAATCCTTCCTTATTTGAAAAAGTAATACCAAAATTAAAGTAATATCAATATTGAAAATAAAGTAGCTGGGAAGAAGGGAAATGTTGAGTTTGGAGATGAAGATTTGGTTGATGTTTTACTAAGAATTAAGGAGAATGTCGAACTTCAATTTCCAATTACTAATGACCACATTAAAGCACTGATTTCTGTAAGTTTTCTCCCATCTCATAATTATCTTCTTCTTTTTTATTTTATCTTATAATATTTGGGCCAAGTTCTAGTATATATTTGGGAATTTAAAAAATTCAAAAATTATCTTAAACTTTTATATTTTATAAAAGATACCAATCATCTATTATTTCAACTAATATTTATCTATAATATCTATCTATTAATAAATAACTAGACTATTCCTCTATCTATTTAACAACATGCCCACCAACCATATTTGAGTTCTAATTTGAGTGACAAAATTGAGAAAAAAGAACAATTTGTTTTTAATGGGTTATAATTATAACTTAATCAGTGACAAATTTGAGTAAGCGATTAATGTATTGCTCTAGCCTATATTGTTAATTTGTTGTTGATTGTTATCAATTATGTTATAAAGTAATTTTTTAACATAACATATTCATTATAAAATGATAATACAAACCTATGGGTATTTTTAATAGTTTTTAGAACTTATGGGTATAAATCATATTTTTTAAAATAGTCAAATATTCTTGGGAAAATTTGTGGCCAAACACATAGTGAAACTTCACCCAAATATAATTTGCCAAGAATATTTGGGAACTTGAGGCCAAACATTGTTGTTCAATCTGTATTCCTAAGATACTTAGAACAATAACTTTGAAGAACTTGGTAAGAAACAACAAAGTTTAAAGAGTATTTTCAAAACTAGAAAATTAAAATCAGTAAAGAAAATAGAATCAGAAACAAATTAGAAATAATATACAAAATATTTTTCTCAAAGAAGAAAATTAAGTTCACTGAGGAAATTATTCCCCTCAAGTACCCGAGATTAATGCAATATATCCTCTTAGGATAGAACAATCTTATTCACCGGTGTATCGATACCTAACCACTCAACGGCAGTAAAGTACACTTAGAATACTAGATTTAGTAGTAGAAGAAGTCCAGAAATCCTTGTTGAAAAATGAGAGAAAATCCAAATATTTATAGACAACAAATGGTAGTGTAAACAGATGTTTATTGTGTCTTATTGAAAATGTCACAACCCTTTGGAAAGTTACAATCTTTCGGAAAAGTCACAACCTTTCATAAAAGTTACAACTTTTCATAAAAATCAAAATTTTTCATTAAAGTCACAACTCTTCATAAAATCTTTCATTTTCCATTCATACCTTTTAAAACCCAACAAACGCAAGCTTAAATTTTTGCTGATCTTGTCCTGATGAATGAGTAAGTGTTGGAGTGATTACTTGCGCAACAAAATTTTCAAGCTGATTTAATTTGTTATTCTCTCAAGCTTAACATAGAAAATGCATAGATATGTATGATATGATTAATCAAATATCCAAGTGCATTTTCGAAGTTGGAAGTTCATATAGCTCTAGACCCTTTTTAAGGTTTCTCTTTGAATAATCAAATCTATTGACTTAATTTATTTGTTTGTTGATATAGGACATCTTTATTGCTGGAGCTGAAACTTCATCTACAACTATTATTTGGGCACTATCAGAAATGATGATGAACCCAAATGTCATGGCCAAGGCCAAAAGTGAAGTGAGGCAAGTCTTCAAGGGGAAGAAAAATTATGATGAAAAAGACGTTGAAGAGTTGCCATACCTAAAGTTAGTGATTAAGGAAACATTAAGGCTACATATTCCTGTTCCTCTTATAGGACCTAGGGAATGTAGGGAGAACACAAATATAGATGGATACACCATTCCTCATAAGACTAGAGTACTTGTCAATGCATGGGCACTTGCAAGAGATCCGAAAAATTGGGAAAATCCTGAAAGTTTTATACCAGAGAGATTTGAGAACTCTTCAATTGACTTTATGGGAAATCACTTTGAGTTTATTTCATTTGGTGCAGGAAGAAGGATGTGTCCAGGAATACAATTTGGTTTAGCTAATGTTGGACTTCCTCTGGCTCAGTTACTTTTCCACTTTGAATGGGAACTCCCATATGGAGTTAATCCAAAAGATTTGGATATGACTGAAACACATGGATTAACTGCACCAAAAGAGAAAGATTTGTATTTAATTGCCACAAATTATAAGAACGATGAAGAATATTGATGTTATGCGTGAAATAATGAAATTTAAACAGCGTGATGCACAAGTTTAGCACTTCTGATTTAGCAACTTGTCATCCTTTACAACATCTTAATTAGTTTGAGTAATAAATCTTTTATATAAAGCTTTGTGATTTAGCTTGCTTATAGAGTGTATTTTCGTGTAAAGAAGTTTATCCTTGGAATTATCAAATCAAGGCGGCCTCTTTTTGGCTATCGTGTCATAGTGGGGTTTTAATTGCCTTGATTACTTTTTTGCCTATTAAACTTTTGTAGTGACACATATGTACTTTTATCTTTTCACATTTAGGGCCTAAAATATTTCTGAACTGTCGAATTTGGTATAAAAATATCATTCGTTAACTTTTCGATTCTAAAATATCCTTGATGTCAATCTATTGGGCCTGAAATATCCTTATTTTTGATAGTCACATTTAACAATAACATTAAATTTCTCATTTATTATGTGGCACGATTTTATTGATGTATTTTACAATTAATCTGGATTAATTAAATACCAACCCAAACTCGGATCCACCTAATAACCCTATACCCGTCCCGCTTAAAAATCTCATTAGAGTTAAGGAAAAAAATCTTGTTCTTCAAACTTTTTCAAATTTTTCAATGGTGATTTTAATTTTCTTTTAAATATATCCCTAAATTAATAAATAAATCTAAAATAAGTACAATAAATGATTTTAACAATGGATAGGTAATCTACAAACTTTAGTTCTCTAATTTTGAACTTGAGAAGCGAAATTCTCCAGTTTCATAAATGAACCCCAAATCAAATTCGAAATCCTTCGAATATCAAAATCAATAGATAAGTTTAATTTTAGTAAGTGTACGATTTTGAGCCTGAATCTAATTGGTATTGTATTTGAAATGCAGTTGAATATTATGAAGAAGAAAATTGATTTAAAATATGTTGAACACCATTGAAGTTCGGATGAACCTTTAATGAAGATGTCAAATTTTTGATATATTATTTGTTGCTTATTTTGAAGTGAGTGATTTAGATTATTGTTCTTGGCGTCATTGTGAAGTTGTATTTTAATTTTGGAGGGTTTTGAAGACGGATAAAGGTGTCTTGGATGGATCTTATAGTTGAGTTCAATGAAGAAGATGAGCAATAATTTGAAGAACAAATTAAATTTAGAATAATTAATAAAATGAAAATCAAGATTCTTTTTCCTTAGTTTAATGGGGTTGTGGGTGGGACCGGTATCGGATTATTAGATGGATCCGAGTTTGAATTGAAATTTAATTAATTTAGGTTAATAATAAAGCATACCAATGAAATTGTGCCACATAATAAATGAGATTTTTAGTTATATTTTTAATTTTGGCCGTCAAAAAGAAGGGTATTTTAGAACCAATAGGTTGACGTCAAGGGCATTTTAGAGCCGCAAGGTTAACGAATGATATTTTTATAACAAATTTGATAGTTCAAAGGTATTTAGACCCTTTTCCGTTTCACATTTGTATCCTGATCCTTTACCTTTTTTTATTTTTTTATTTTTCCTCCTTAATTATTCATATTTTTATTATCCCTTCAGCTAATCATATTTATCATTTTACCCTCAAATGTCTCTTATTTGCAAAATTACTTCTTATCCTTTCCACGCCAAAACATTGAGTAACACAGTTAAATTATTGTATGTCAAGGAAGGTTTTGTCAAAAGAACTATAAATTGCCTAAGTAGTTTGAATTTAAGTTTATGACCCTAAGGGTAGCTAACATGTCAAAATTACAATCTCAACTCCAGTATTCAGCAAATGATGAAACAAGCTAATGTTAAAGCTAGTCACAGCCTAAGGAAAAATTATTTATCCTTGTGTTGTATTCTGAGGAAAGGTCGACCCTTCCCATCCCCTTTCTTGTACTTATTCTCAAGATATATAACACCCTTATGGGTCATTTGGTGTGAGGGATAAAAATAAATAGTCTTACATAAAAAAAATAGTCTAGAGATTAAATTTTGGTGTCTTTTTTAGTTGCCATGTTTGGGATAACTTATCCGACCATTTATACCATCGTGATGGGATAAGTTATCCCATATACATGGTAGAATATGTTATCCCACGATAGCTAATCTCAAGATAATTAATACTGGCATAACTTGTTCCTAACCAAAATGATAAAGTCAATAATGACAGTTTTATAAGTGAGGAAGAACTCAACTTATGGAGGAACTCAACTGACACTCGGTGCCTTAAAACTCGTGATTGGGCAAACAAATTAAACATCCATTTCATATAGTAATTGAGATTTATAACTTGAAAAATTGTAGACATGTGGCTCAATAGCCTAATATATACAACTTTTCATTTTGGTACATAATTCATGGAGTACAATGACAATGCTTGAGACATAAATACTTGACCTGCAGTGTACAACTCGACAGCAAAGACTCAAAAACTAAAAACTAGACAAGGCGCTTATCCAATCAGGTTCTTCAGTTCAATAACTTTGATTCACCAAAAACACCTTCTTGTTGTGATGATTATTGTTGTGAGAAATTCTTTGTAATTGGTTGTAATAGCATGAGAATGAATATCGGTAGTAATAGGGATGGCAATGGAACAGGGCGGGACTGGTTGAGCCTTAACCCACAAAATTTTCAACTCGCCTGCAATTGCACTTTCATGTGTTTTCAATATACCCGCCTCGCCCCGCCTTGTATAATTTGCTTAACTTTTAAAACAGGATTAGGGACAATTTATAGTTACTGAATTCATTGCATATTTTTATATGAGTAGCACAAATAAATTATAGTAATTAATTTACAAATCTTATATACAATATCTAGTTATTATACGTTGGCAACAACTCCATATATACAGTCTATATTAACTGTAATAATTTTTAAAAATCCTCAACTTTGCTAACCTTTAATAAGTATAAAACAAATCCTATATTTAACTTTACTTTGCAGAAGCAAAAAACGTAAAATAAAAAAATACATTCAAATATAGAAGTAATAAATAATGTATGAAGCTCAGGTAAGAGAATTTTTTCGTTTTTTTGCAAAAATCTAGTTAACTGCATATTTTTTGAATAATTTGTTTTACAAGATTTTTGAAATATCTTTTTTTTAGCTTCTGTTTTGTTAGACCCGCAACTCCCTGCTCGTCCCACATTAATATTTTAAAAAATTATTTCAAGCCGCCCCGCCCCATCCCACCCCCATATATCCTTAGACCCTCCCCGCCCCGTATAGTCTAAAACCCTTCCTACGTACCCTGCCTCTGGCCCGTCCCATTGCCATCCCTAAGTAGTAATGTGCATGAAGTAGGGCCAAAATAACTCATAAGTCTTTGATCCAAAACCTATAATAAATTGTACAAGAAAAGGCAATCCAAATAGGACTTGGTTTTCTTAGTTTGATTCCTCCTCATGCACTAGTTCACTTATCACAAATTGAAACCTTGTTGATCAATTCGAACTTGTTCAGTATAAAGATCTTCATATCTTGATAAACTTCATTTGTAATAAATACTTGCCATGTTTTCCTCCCTAGCTACTTGAACACAAAGTATGATTACATTGTACGTTTAGAGGACCTTTTGCTTTATTTATTTTTTCTGAAAGGAAACATAAACCATTTAATTCCACATTTTGCTCCAAAATGCTTGTCTAGCGGTGCGTACACATGTGATCGTCATATATTGACAGATTCAACAAGCAACAAGGCAATAATGTCCTTACATTTGGAATTGGAATTTGTATATCCATCTTCTTCATCTTGGAAAAAAGTATCCATGGCGCGTGCAAGATTTAAAATTCGTTCAAGAACAAATGTTGGTGCTTCAGTAGGGCGTAGTAATGCCTTATTTATGTCTTTCCATGCATTCTTGACTTCCTTCCGAAACTTAACGTAGGCCTCTTGCTTTGAAGCTCCATATTCTTTCATATAACATTCAATAACTGAAGCTACATGTCCTCTTTGTTGATCAGTCTACATCAAATAAATTTCAATATCTTCATTATAATTATATATTTTAAACATTTTAAGCTTTGCACTTGATCCTAGAAATAATAAAATTCGGGGAAAACATGCAAGTGGTCATAATTAATACTAGCTAGCTAGCTAGGGGGCAAGACTTAAGAAAATGTACTTACTTCATGATCACTAATATCATCCATTAATCTGCAGATGATTGATGAAGCTCGAACAATCGAAGGCTCATTTGTTTTCCATTCAAAAATGTCTTTTTTTATGAGTTCCTCCATACCAATCAAAGAAGTTGTTCCAAGTGCCATAAAGGTAGTGCTTACAGTTGCATTTTTTATATACTCATCACAGTTTGGAATATAGCCAGCATTTAACCATTCAGCTTCTTTAAAATAGGCCCTAGCCAGCTTTTTCATCTAAAATGAAAACACAAAATTATACTAGTAGACACAATTCTTTCATGAACTTAATTAATTAGTTTAACTGATATATATATAAATGAGTCAAAGTTAGCGAGGAGTATATATTACCTCAAATTTGCCATAGTAGACACGGTCTGATTTACCTTCTTTGGTCAATTCTTCTTCCAATTCATTGAAGACGTCCAGAATGGCTTGATAAAATGGTCTCATATATGGCGGTAATGAATCCATGGCATTTATGTCCCATCTATACACCAAAATTTTGTATCAACGTACTATTCTTGTATATCATGTCAATTCACATTTTTGTTCTATATATATATATATATATATATATATATATATATATATATATATATATATATATATATATTTTACCTCTGTATTGCATCGGTGAAAAGAACAAGTTCGTCAAAGGTTGCATATGCATCATAGGTATCATCACAGATTGAGAGCATTTTGAATACTTTTACTAACATTCTTCTTGCACGACTATATTGAGGCTCGAAATACAACCCCAATGTCCATGTGTAACCCTCCACTAATTTGTCTCTTGCATATGGCACTTTGCTTGCGAGATCCAGATCTTTCCACCAGCTGTATATACATCACAAGAGCAATTAATACAAGATTATATTTAATTTTATAGCAAATCAATCAATGGTGTATGTACCTTGTAAGCTCGCTAAGCTCTCTTTGATGCTGCTTTTGCAACATGTTAAAATCCAATTTGGAAAATTTTAAAAGCAAATGGTTGTGTGATTCCATGTTTTCATAAATGTCTATGTATTTTCTTGCTCCCAACCTTGGTATAACTTTGCGTATAGGGTGGTTTAAGGCTTCAATAATTTGAGCCCTAAGTGGGTTGCTCAACATGGGCATCATGGACTCCAGATGAGTAGTTGTAAAAGTAAGAGCTTCTTCAAGAACTTCCTCCCCATGCACTCTCATTTGTGCTGCTTCATACAAACTTAATAATGTTTGGACATCATTATTAAAAGTTTCCTTGAATTTTCCATCGTGCTCCATGAATCGCTCGAACACATCTGGTTAAACCATCATGTTTATATTTTTAAATAGATTAATAATAACAGACCATGCATGGACAGATCCTATCTTCTTCTTCCTCTTTTCTATTCCATATATTTTCTATATTTTTGTCTCTATCTTGAATCTGCTTCGGAAACCAATGGAATTATAAGCTAAAACAGTACTTGTGGAATGAATTTAAAAATAAGTCATACATATATATGTATATATGTATAATCGTAAAAAACCCAAGAATGTATTTTAATTTATGTTGTTGGCATTTGATGGGACATTAAATTTAATTTATGTTGTTGGTATTTGATTGGACATTACATCAATTAAGTTAACATTCATGAGTGATTTGTATATCAATATTTTTTAAATATATATGTTTATAAGTATTCAAAATTGATGACATTATAATATGTTTTAAAAACCTATTCTTCATAGCATAAAAAAATAAAAAAAATTAATTATGATAAAAGATTCTTAAGCATGAAAATTTCTTCTTAATAAACTAATATATATATATTTTTAAAATAATATCATTATTTTAGTTAAATGAGTTTGATAAATTAAATAAGTCTATTATTAAACAAAAAAGACTTTAATGACATGTCAACTAGGAGAGAGTGATGCTATTAAAGTGTTAAGTATATTTGGAGGAAAATAGTGATAATTTGATCCTAAATGAAACATAAATGATATTTCAAGGCAATCCCGTAAATTTGAGTGATCATTTAGGGAATTGACTCGTTCTTAATTTTAGATCAATTTGAGAGAGGTCAAACTTTAGGGCAAAGAAGTGACGACTAAGGAAGAGTGATATTTTTTAACAGGTTGCTGATTTAAGTAAATTGAATAACCCTTCCTCACATTGATAATAAGTGGTTAATTATAAAATTTGAATATTTTTTATCAACCATTAATCTTATAATCTAATACTAATAAGACGATAAATCAATTTTATAATGAAATTATTGATTACGATCAAATTTTGAACCGCCCAAAAAAGGAGTGTTCCATTAGCAAATTTTCTACTAATTTTTGGCCATATCCTTTGATAATGGCCACTATCATGATAGTGAGACGTGCATTTTCTTAATTTCTTTTATAATTTAATTCATCCACTTTCAAGAGTACACATCTTCTTTAATAATATAATAAAAATCATATTACAAAACAGAGGAGATAACCTTTTTGTTCCTAATTAGAATATTGAAACAAGCTCCAATTATTGATAAAAGTAGAATTTCTAATAATTAAGCTCACAAAAGATATAGAGGGATATCCCATTATATCTATTTATTAACTCAACTCGTTTTGATATGTCTAATTTCAACCCCATTTGATACTTAGGCTGAAGTATTAGGGGTCATTTGGTAGAGTGCATAAATAAAAATAAGCTTGCATTAGCTTTGCGTATTATTAGTATTTTGTTTGATACACTTTTTCAATCTATATATAATTAATGCAAGCATTTGGTATTAAGATATGTATAACGAGAGTCAATTTGACTAATTTTTTAAACTAAATTGAGTTAGTTCAATTCAATATTTTTGAATTTTAAATTTAGATGTTCGAAAACTAAACGAAAAATACTATTACAATCCTTCTCATACTAAATATGATAATAATAAAAAAAATACATTTTAAAATATTGATACATTACATATATTTTAAGTTCAAGCTCACAAAATTCAAAAAATTGTTTTACTTTATTAAATTTAGTGTCTTATCAAATTAATATAAATAAATTAAAATAAAAAGAGTAATTTATTGAATCGAGTCATTGACCCGCAAGGGTTGGGTGAGTTGTTTCACACATTAAGAGACGTGTGATCGATCGATTCCCTCATGAACCAACAACTTTTTCAGTCATAGCTCGTCGTATCAGACTTGTATAGTATAGTACATATTCTTTTTTAGAAAATTTTCAAAGAATAGCAAACCGCAAGTTTCTTTTGGGGTTCCAAATTTTTTTTTCATATCAAGTCAAACTCAAATAAGTAAATTGAAACGAAAGAAGCGACGGAGCAGAAATAAGTACCAGAAGAGATGTAATGGCCTTGTTGTCTCACAAGTCGGAAACGAAGAGAAACAACGTGAAGGTTGTCATCATTCTCACTCTGTTGGGACGATGCATCAAAAATATTTTGAATGGATTTTTCGATCTCATTATGGAAATGATATGCTACTCCCAATCGTTGGATTGTGTCTATCAACACAAGTTTTTGTGTACTATTGTCACGAGTTTCCATCAACATGTTCATGACTTTTTCTTTTAACTCATCAACTTCAAGTTTTTCTTGACTAGTAATTTCCTGTATAAGCAAAAATTTGGCATACATATTATTAATATATTAGTTTTGACAAATAATTCAAACAGAATATAAGGAAGCATGAGTACATACAGTGAGTTGAGAAGTGTAAGAGAGGAAATGGTATCCCCAAACGGTTGAATGAAAATTAGCCAAATGACGTGAAGAAGCATCCATTGCTAATAATGGCATCTTTAATTTTCTCTTTAAAGGAACCATTGCTTGCTTCATACTTCTTTCTTCCTTCGGGACCCCTAAACTGTATCTCCAAATATTAGTCGATTGAAACTTTACTAAGCTGTGAGGAAACATTGGAAATGCGGCCATTGATAGCCTCTCTCTCACACACATATTTCTACTATTTTTTTTATATATATAGAAGTGTGAGTTAACTTTGCGGTATCAACATATGTGCTTCACATTATTTTTTTATTTTCCTATAGGCATAAGTAGCACCTAAATTAGGATCGAAATTCCAGCGATATATTTTAATTTAACTCGAATCCTATTACCTTTATGAACTCAATTTTCGTGTATTTTTTGTGCTGACGTGACACCTTCAATTAACTAGGTAAAGTTGGTTGCGTATATAACACGCGCCATCACGTGTGTAAATATTTTATTTTTTTAAGAAAAAATGAAATCTTCTTATTTTCTTTTATCTTGTATTTAAACTAAGTTAATACACGTAATTTTTTAAAACAAAAAATTGCCTTATATTTAAACTTTTTTTTCTTATTTTTTAGACTTCATTCATTCATTGTTTGTGAGATGCATATTACAAACCTATTTTATCATTTTCATTAACAACCTTATATTTATAGAATTTTAAAGAAATTCTAAAGTTTTTAATAAATGGACAAGCGTGGTATACCCCTCGCCTTAATTTGTGATAGGGAGCATGTTATGTCACGATTTTACTATCTTTAGAAAAATCACTTTTGAAGTATTCCAAGTATAAAACAATTTAGAAAAATATACTTAGAAAAAGAGTCGCCACTTAATTTTTTTAAAGAAATTAAGAAAACTTAATTTAAAAAGGTATTAACAGATAAACCTTTAAAAATTTAGAGAAAATGGATAAGAGATTCTTAGTTCTACCTTAAGAAGGTATTAACACTTAAAGTAGTCACTAACACGCGATTATTCAACGATTTGAAAAAAATTATTTGACTAACTTTTTGAGAAAATTACTTTATAATAAAAACAATTAAAAATCACTTAAAAAAATTACTTAAAACACTTGAAATAATTTAGAAAGGGAGTTCAACAAAAATGACTAAGTAGAGGAAAGACAATTAAATAAATTATTTCAAGTGGAACGAATCATCATAACAAAAAATGGTTCATCTTTAAGGGATTTAATAAAGTTAATCAGGATTAGAGTTAGAGTTAAACAAATCAAATAAATAACTAAAGAAATAATGAACTTCAGCTCAGATTAGCCTTTTCAGGCTGCTGATACTGCTGAATCATTTTGGGCTTTGACCCATTTCTGATTGTTTACTCTGCATACATATGTTGTATATTATATGTATACTGATGTATATAACCGATTTTTTCTCCAAAACCTATAATTTAGCTTCCGAAACCTGTATTTCATCAAAGACTGACTAGATGATGATGTTGGATTTCAATGCAACTCCAAATGCAAGGGAAGAGTCTCGTGGACTCATGGCAGGTGTCACATACAAAAAGAAATACAATATCATACTTAAAAGGACGTGCCATGAATTATCTTGACAAGATTTGCAACAATACATAATGATTAAAACATGGAGTTAAGGAAAATGAAAGCCACCAGTTAATCATTCAAAAGAAAAACAAACATGCTAAAATCATGCTTAGACTATAAGGGGTCGTTTGGGATGAAGGAAAAACACAAATAGTCTTGGGATAAATATTTGGTGACACTTAATTTAGTGTTTGGTTGGGAAGTTTGGGATAACTTATCCTGGAATTAATAAATAGTATTGGGATAAGTTATCCCTCCCAAGGGGTGGTATAATAATCCCCATCATAATTTGTCATGGTAAAAACCTATTAAATGACAAAACTACCCTTCAAACCCTTTAATTTGTCATGTTCTCTTACAAGCACCAAATCAACATTCACTGAAGTCATGCGCATAATTAAATGAGCAAAGGGGTAAGTAAACGACTGTGAAAGTTAGTTTGCTATGTTATGCTGTGTAGTTTTTATACAGTGTCATTAAATTGTACAAGAAAGACTGATGTACCAGCTTTCTACAGAAAGAAGTCTGAATTGATCTAGTTAAGAAGCTTGAGGAATTTGGAAAACCTATATAGTAAAATTTGCAGGGAAGCACAAGAAGGCAATATTATTTGGTTTGTACCACTTGTGCATAGAACTTTTGAAGATTTGTATTTATCCTTCTCTAACATTTTACATATATGATTTTCACTCGCGTCAATTATACCATCATATAAGCTAATGCAATTTTAACCGTATGTTTTTTTATTGTGCTATTTTTTGGCTCTTTTTTAATTACTTTGGTGCTATCATTTGTCACCAAATGACTATACAGAGCATTCACTACATAAAAGTGAATAAGATGGAGGTTTGTTTTTTAAAATGAGTAACAAAAACTCTATCACAAAAATATATATAAAAAGTTAAATAAGAGGGTATTTTTGTAATCAAATTACTCATTTTTAGGGAGTATGTAATGGTTATTATTTTTAGTACAACAAACCAAACAATCAATAAGAAATAATGTCAGAATAACTAATTCCAGCATAACTTGTATTTAAACCAAACGACCCCTAACATTTTGGGGTTGAATTAGCTAAATTCAAACCATTTTGACCTTAATACAAGCAACAAGGTGAACAACTTACAATAATCTAATTCATTTTTTTGTTTTACAAACAGAGAGATACAAGAAAGGGTGTAGCAAATAAAGTCACTTTGAGATTTGTGCTTAAACAAATGAAAGTTCCACTTAAAGAATTAAAACTTCAAAAGAGAGCAAGATAACATCTAAATGCTAAAGCCGAGTATTAGAATTACTTAACAGTAAATCCATTCCCCCTTGAATCGAAAATGATACGAAAAGAGAAAAAAACAATACTCTGGGAGTTGGGAAAAACAGTGATTAATTTTAACACATAAAGCAAGTAATAGCCTTCATGAATCTAGAGATTACATATAGGAAAACACATAAGACAGTGACTAATCACACACAGAAAAACGGGAATACGTAAGACTCCATCTTAATCACGCACATGAGCCAGAGTGTTGAGCCACTAGTGTTTGGTTTTGAGTCTTTTTTCCTTCCTATGTGGATAAATAAAAATCGGAAAAACTACATAATATGATAAACATCAATATATATTTAAGACAAATGGCTACATTTTATTTTATTTTATGTTTTATGGATATAAATGCACAATTAATAGCAAAGCTAATGATATACAATTAATCTGTTATATATATATATATATTAATATAAATAAATATTAAATAGGATGCTTACTATTATATGACAATTAATTAGTCACCATCATTTCACCTTTCTTTTACACGGCTGTAATCAATGTTTTCCTTTTTCAATGTTTTCTCTTTCATCAAACTTTACCATCATCAACATTTTCTCTTTCTTCAAATTTCCTACATCAACATTTTTTGATTCATTCTCCAAATTCCTTTTGATTCATTATCATTTTGCACGATTCTAGGAAAAATTTTGGTGGGGTGTATCAATCAAGTATCACATAATTGTAGTTTTTTCTTGATTCTATGAAGATCATATGTGTATACATATATATTTTCATTTATTTCTCATAGGGTTTTGATTGAAGATTTTGTTTCTCCATTATAATGGCTGAAAGTGGTACTCCGAGGAGGGTTACAAGAGGTATACATTTATTTGACAAATCGGTGAAAGAAACACCTTCTTTTGATTTGTGTTACTCAAGAGCAAATCAAAATTTTAGGATCTATTGTTGCGATGGGGATAGAAAAAATAACAAAGAAGGTTAATGACCTTATACCTTTGAAGCTTGTGTTAATGTGAACAATTCAAGAAATTGAAATACAAATAGAGATAATTATACTTGTCATTTCCTTTAGGGGCCGTTTGGTAGCTGGTTAAAGCTCAACCTAATACATGAATAACTTGTTTATTCATGTATTAATTTTATACATTGTTTGGTTTGTAAATGGAATAAAAGTTATTCATGTATTAATTTTATACAATGTTTGGTTGGTAGGTTTCAAATATTGTATAAAAGTTTTTCATGTATTAATTTTATACGGTGTTTGGTTGTGTTTTAGTAATTCTATATAATTAATACTCACATAACTTATGAGGAAATCTATGTAGAATTTTATGTAGGGTAGAAGGTGGAATAAGTTATGTGGGTATTAGTCATACATGGATTAAATAATATATTTACATATTTACCCTTATTAATTAACTTTTAATTTTTTTAATTATGTGTGCTTTTAAAAAAGTTATACTATTTATTTTTGTCTTGATAGTTGCTTAATTATTTTTAGTTTCTTTGCTTTATTTTTTATTAATTATTTTCTTTGGCGATAAGATAGTGCCGGTTAATTGTAATTAGTTCTTTACTTAGTTTCTTTGCAACGCACGGCCAATACATGTATTATAATATTTTTAGTTATTTCTTATTTACTTAATTACTTATCCTATTCAATACAAATTACTTAACTGCTTTTAGTTATTTGTTATTTACTTTAGTGTTTTTAGCTATTGACATTTATTTAAATTTTAATGTGTTATTAAGATAGTTGTTTATTTTAATGGATATAATAAATATTAGCTCGCTAAACATTTTTGGAATTAAGAAATAAAAATTAGTTTACTGTATTGTAATTTGTACATAACTAAATCATGCATAACTAATACCTATATAATTAAACCCTGCATAACTAAACCATGCATAATTAATACATGCATAACTAAACCCTGCATAACTAATACCTGCATAACTAATACCTGCATAACTAAACCCTGCATAACTAATACCTGCATAACTAATACCTGCATAACTCTAACCAGTAACCAAACGGCTCCTTAATGTATTGTCATCTTGTATTGAAATAGTTAAATAAGTTGAATTTGTATGTATATATGTATATAGTTGTAAAAAAAATGAGTACTGCAAGAATACGAGCAAAAAGAGATCGTGCGGTTATGAGAGTGGCGATTTTATATATAGTAGAATACTAATATACATAGATAGTTGGATACACATGTATATTTGTATTGTTATGCTTTCATCAATATTTACATTTCTACGTTAGTCAATCATTCCATTCATATGAATATTTGTAGAGTAGAATACATATAATTCTGGATACTTCTATTGTATTAATGTGAACAATACAAGACATTGAAATACAATTAGATACAATTATACTTGTCAAACTTTTGTACGAAACAATACATATATAATTGGATAATTACATATACAATTGGATACTTCTAATGAATTAGGTTTCATTGTCAATTGATAATTAATTTCACTTTGCCATATTAATGGTATGTACATGATATATTAATACTTCACATTCGATTATTTGTATTTCAATCTATGTTAGTACATTATTGTATTCATATGAATATTAATAGAATTGAATACATATATACTTATATACTTTTTAGTGTATTAATATGAACAAAAGAAGGAAATTGAGATTTATACTTTTCAAATCTTTTATACTAAACAATTCATATATACTTGGATATTTACATATACAATTGGATACTTACAGTGCATTAGTCATTGTCACTAAAACGAACCCTTTTAAAAACTGAAAAGAATCAAAGTAAATGCACTTTTTATGTGAATATTAATAGAATTGAATACATATATACTTATATACTTTTTAGTGTATTAATGTGAACAGAAGAAAGAAATTGAGATGTATACTTATCAAATCTTTTATACTAAACTATACTTATATACTTTTTAGTGTATACTAAACAATTCATATATACTTGGATATTTACATATACAATTGGATACTTATAGTGCATTAGTCATTGTCACTAAAAAGAACCCTTTTAAAAACTGAAAAGAATCAAAGCAAATGCACTGTTAATAGGTCATTATATATGTCTTGCTAATTGATTAATGGAAAATTGAGAGTATAAAGGGTTTAATTAAAGGTATGTCAGTTATAATAAGAAAATTACCTTATTTAGTGCTTTATAATTATAAATGTATTTAACAAAAAAAATTAATAGGCATAGAATACAGCTAGATTAGGTTAGAAACTATAGCCATTTTATGTAAATATCACACTTATGGTTATTCCAATTTAATAACCCTAAAACTATAGCCATTTTTGTAAGTTGTTCATATAAGTCTAAGGTTTTGGATCTCTTTCTTTTTTTTATGTGGATAAATTTAAGACTAATTTGGACTAGCCCACTTTTGCCCATAAGCCCAATAAATGATGCATATGTAAGACTCTCTTTTAAGTCTTATTTTGAAGTGTCACAAGAGATTGATCAGCAGCCATATAGAGAGAAAAGTGAGAGAGTGTAGATTTTCACACAAGCCTTAGTAGCCAATATCAAATCACGATTTTCTCTTCGTTTCTTGTCCAATTGAGCTGATTTTTGGACAGCTTGTTCCTTTCAACTTAATCTTTGATTGGGAACTGAGAGAGGGTGATTTGGAGTCCTGTAGCTCCAGATTTTAACTCGTGAACAGTAGCTGTATTTGATGATTTTACTCCTTATATCTCTCTAGTTTTTGGTACTATCTTGTAGTTGTGTTGCTCATTATTTGACACTTTATTGGTGGCCATTTTGAAGAACACTTTTGTAACTCTTGTTGATTTTCGTGGAGTTTTAGCCTTGTGGTTTCTACTCTTCATCCCGAAGAGGTTTTCCACGTTAATCTTTGTGTCTCGTGTGATTGATTTATTCTTGTCTTGTTGTTTTTGTTTGGTTGATATACTTGCTGTCCATTTTTCGTATTGTTTGATTTAGTTTGTGTTCTCTTGGTTCAAATTGAAAGGGAAAGTTTAGACTTGATATTTTTCCGCTGCTATCCTATCAGACATTCTTTGTTAGTGTCTTGCCTTTCCCAACAATTAGTTGGCTCTGTTCAAAACATCGTGTAAAGAAAGATTTCCACAGGAAGATTCAAGGTCCATTAAATACATGAATTGAAATACATATTCTAGAGACAAAACATCAAGTTTATAGCATAATAAAACTATATTGAAAACATTTTAACATAGGATATAAGAGATGGAAAAGAAATCAAAACAAAAAGCATAAAAAAAACACTTGAACTTATACTTAAAAAAAGGGCTTAAGTCATCCACAGTCACTCAAAGTTGTCTGCGTAATTCACTTGAACACCTCAACCTAACCTTGTACCTATTGAACACCTTTACAAACTCGAATTTGAAAACTCTTTTGACAATCAGCTAAAACTATAAAATGTGTGTAACACACTTACGATGATGTGACAAATTGACGAATTAATGATATACATATGGCATTTTGAGTTAAAATAATAATTAAAATTTATAAAGAAAGGAAAGAAAGGAAAAAGGGCATGTCCGGCTGTCCGCCCACCATCGACCTTGCAACCTTTTCTATTCAAAGTGCTTTCATCCATTCACTGTCTCTTAATTCAACTTAAAAATAAATCCAAATATGTTTATTAAAGAAAAAAAATTGAAATAGTAAACTACATATTCTTCTCTAATTTCTTCATTTTTTTTCTTTTTCTCCTCTCAGATTCGAAAGAAAGCTCAAGAACATTCAACCATCAATGGTGGAATTGAACTGTTTGTGAAGAGATTTCCCAGCTTTAAATAAGGACTATTTGAAATCGAACCCTTCTTTAATTTTTTTCATTTCTATCGCTTTTCAGCTTTTCTCTTCAATAGTTAATTCTGAAATTGGGCTTTTTTCCAGAAGAAATTACTCATTTTTTAAAAAGAAATTTTAAAATTGTTTGGTTTGTAGCTGAACCCATCTTCATTTTCTTCCTTTTTATCTTGTTTATGTTTTGGGTGGTGAAGAAAATTCAATTTCAAGAAGAAAATTTTAATTTTTGAAAAGGATAGTAGTACTTTCTAGATGAATATGATAGTGGTGAAGGAGAAGATAAAGTGGCTGAATATAAAAAAAGAAAGAGAAGGGTGGATAGTGGTGGTAATGGCAGCGGCGGCGGGCGCAGTGGAAACGGTTGTGGTGGTGCTTGGTGGAAATGGGTAATGGTGAAAGAAGAAAGAAGAAGAAAGAGATAAAAAAAATATAGCTAAAAATGTTGGTCATACGCTGAATATTTGTGTAGCAGTTTCCACTTCATTGTCTGATGACGATCTCACTCGTTTATGGCAGATGCGTCTAGGTCATATGAGTGATAAAGGTATGAATCTTCTTAGCAAAAGAGGTCTTCTCGGTAATCAAGGTATAGGGAAATTAGTTTTCTGTGAACACTACATATTCGGAAAACAAAAGAGAGTGAGTTTTTCAGTAGCTACACATCGTACACTTGGTATTCTTGATTATATCCATTCAGATTTATGGGGGCCTTCAAAGGTTCCATCTCTTGGAGGAAAACGCTACATGATGACCCTTACTGATGATTTTCTCGCAAAGTTTAGGTAAGCTTTTCTGAAGTTCAAGAACTTCAAGGATCTTGTTGAGAACCAAACTTGAAGGAAGATAAAAAAAGCTCCGTCCTGATAATGGATTGGAGTTCTGTGAGTCAAATTTCAATGAGTTATGCACATGTCATGGTATTGCCAGACACAAGACTCTTGTTGGGAAGCCCCAACAAAATGGAGTTGCGGAACGTATCAATAGGACTCTTCTTGAGAGAGCTCGTTGTATTCTCTTAAATGTGGGATTGTAGCATCGTCGTGATTTTTGGGCTGAGACTATTTCTACAGCCTGTTATCTTGTCAACCGATGTCCACACTCACCCATTGACTTCAAAATTCCAGAAGAAGTTTAGTCAGGTAATCCTATGAATTTCTCAAATTTAAAAGTATTTTGATGCCCTGCTTTTGCCCATGTTAATGATGGGAAGTTAGCTCCCAAGGCTGTTAAATGCTTATTTCTTAGCTATGCTTCTGAGTCAAAAGTGTATCGTTTATGGTGCCTTGATTTGAGAAAAATCATTTTGAGTAGAGACATTACTTTTAATGAAAATGCATTGTTGTGTTCTGGAAAAGAGCAGTCTATATTATCTTCTGGTATAGGTGATCAACAAGGTACTAGTGAGAAGGTGGAGTTAGAAGTGAGAACTAAATCTCATAAGGTTGACCCTATCTCTTCTACAGTTCCACAGTCAAACAGTGATGCTCGTGTTGATGAACAAGATTCCAGTACCACCCGTCCCGTTGAGCCACAATCTGTTGATGATTCTTCTATTGCTCATAATAGACCAATGAGAGTTATTAGAAAACCCAACAGATATGGGGATAATGATAGTCTGATTGCCTATGCAATAACGGTTGCACAAGAGATTTCTGAAGGAGTTGAACCTACTTCATATTCAGAGGCAATCACTAGTTCTAATTCATCTCAGTGGCTGATAGCAATGCAAGAAGAAATTGAAAGTCTGCATAAGAATAGGACATGGGATTTATGTGAACTTCCTAAAGGTCGTTGTGCACTAGGCTGCAAATGGATTTACAAATGAAAAGATGGAATTCCTGGGGTTGAAGATGCAAGATGGAAATCTCGTTTAGTTGTCCAAGGCTTTGCTCAAAAGGAAGGTATTGACCTTAATGATATTTTCTCTCTAGTAGTTCGTCATTCTTCCATTAGAGTACTTCTTGCCTTTGTTGCACTATTTGATTTGGAATTGGAGCAATTAGATGTTAAAACTGCTTTTCTACACGGATGAAGAGGTTGAAATGATGTCTAACATTCCCTACTCTAGTGCAGTTGGTAGTCTTATGTATGCCATGGTTTGCACTAGACCCGATCTTGCATACGCAGTGAGTATGGTGAGTCGGTATATGCACAATCCTAGCAAGTATCATTGGGATGTGGATTTTTCGATACTTGAAAGGTACAGTTAATCATGGCTTAGTTTTTGACAGGAACAAGGTGATATCTAATGATGTAGTTGGGTTTGTTGATTCTGATTACGGTGGTGATCTTGATAGGCGTAGATCTTTGTTTGGATATATCTTCACTTTATGTTCTGGTTCTATCAGTTGCAAAGCATCTTTGCAATCCATTGCTGCTCTATCAACTACAGAAGCGGAGTATGTTGCAGCTACTGAAGGAGGCTACATGGTTGTGTGGTCTTATTCTTGAGCTTGGTGTTTCACAAGATACTACTGTTGTGTTTTCAGATAGTCAGAGTGCAATACATCTAACGAAGAACGATGCTTATCATTCCAAGACTAAGAATATTAGTGTGAAATATCATTATATCAGAGATACAATGACTGTGGGAGAGATTGTAGTCAAGAAAGTTCACACTTCGGAGAATCCTGCAGATATGCTTACTAAGCCACTTCCCATTGCTAAGTTCAAACATTTTTTGAACTTAGCTGGTGTTTACAACACTTGATTTCCCTTCGGGGCTTTTATGGTAATGATGAGCATCTATTAAATTTGAGATAAGGTGGAGATTGTTAGAGTTGCCTCAAATTCTTTTTTTTCCCCGTTGATTCTTCCTCTTCATGTCAACATGTTCCAGCTTGTCTTGGTACTTCCGCAATTTCAGGAAAGCTGAACAGATCATGGGATTATGGTGCAGTTTATTGGGCACTAGTTTTCACTGGAAGTGTAGCCTATTTTTCTGGGCATTTTCTCTCTCTTTAGTGCAAATATATTTATTTATATTCCGATAACTGCTGGTGGCAGGATTGTACTAAAGAAAAGAAAATTTCTTCTTTGTCCTGATTCCTTCATCATTTTGAGTTCTTAAGGACTTGATTGTACTCTACCTTCCAAAGTGAATTTGCTCGTCGTTACCCGTGGTTTTTTCCCGACTTGGGTTTTCCACGTTAAATTGTGTGTCATTTGTTGTGTTTTTAGATTTCTTTCTCGATTATTTACATCTATCTTGTTTTTGATACATCTTATTTCCTAACATCTTTCCAACCTGTCTTAACTCTAAAATTTGACAAAATTTGCCAATGTTATGTCACAGGTAACTGGCTACTGGGTATCTTGATACAAGACTTATTATTTCTAACAAGCAAATCATTTGGTTGCTAAACTCTTCGAGTTTCTGATGTGGATGGGGCTAAAACTGCAGACAAGATGCCCCTTTGGTACATGTTCTTGGTCATGACATCAGTTTTAAAGCGAGGGCCTTGATCCTGAAATGGTATGATTGATTGAATCGATAAAAACTATTGGGAGAAGAATAATCTCCCCAAAACAAGATTTCACTTGAGGACTAAATTGTGAATTATATTGTTGTAAAAAAAGAATGATTCTTTATTTATAGAATTTTCCCCATATGCTTTATTTGGACTTATTTTGATTCTATATTCCCTGAAAAGATTGATGTTTTTAGGATAAAGTTAGGATACAACTACTGTTTATTTGAAGAGGTTAAAAATGAGTATTATTTCATAATTATATTTACAAAAAGACTTACCTATAAAATTGTAGTTTTCCTATTTTTTAAAAAGAAAACTTCAAATATTTGAATATCAAGATTGTATTGTTTTAATAGGAAAACTTCAAATAAAGACTCTAATTTTGGGTGTGCACAATTAGACACTTAACCTTCTTGTATAAAATTGAACAAGTAGCTAGACACACACATAATACATGTAGGACACAAAATTGCCATATAGGACACATTCCAATTATTTTTTTTTAGTTTTATTAATTTAGTAGCAAAAAAAAGAAAATTAATCGAGCAGCAAGACTCTTATTAGATTTAGGGGTTTCTAAGTATGGTATCCAATTAAATTTTTATAGTTTCATTAATTTAGTTTTAAAAATTAAAAACTAGGAAATAATTGGTGATATTTATATACTTAAGAACTATTAATTGGTTATACTTATAGTACGCTACTTATTTCATTATATGTATGTCCAAACCCTAAAACACTTACATAGTTTGTGTCATGGCCGATGAAATATTTTTAGAGTTACCAGATGATATCCGTCAGAAAATCCTCTCCTCTCTGAATCTGAAAGAAAGAGCAATAACTTGTCTTGTTTTGAGAAATTGGCATCACATGATAACATATCATTGGACGACCACAAATTTGTACAAACACATTCTGCAAATAAATACTGTCGATACTGCTATCGACATAAACGCGCATCCTGTACAAACTGTGATACTCTCTGCCCTATCATCGTTAAACTTACTGCAGACAAAACTACTTTAACAGAATTCTATTTGTCAGCAGACAACACTACTTTAAAAGATTATTTGTTAGTACAAATTTCCGTTCCTTATTTTCAATTTTCCCCTACAGTTTTTGAGTTGAGATTATTAACTGTTTTGCATTTAACATGTTGTCATATTGATGAGAAAGATCTTGTTTGAAAGAGATATATTTTGATCCCGTTGATATTTCTTTGTCAACTTTCTCCAACTTTATCAGCAAGTGCCCTTCTATTGTTGAGTTTACTTTGATATGTCATCGCTACCGTGTGCGTTGTCAAGATTACTTTAGAAAGAATTGGAACTACCTTTCATTCTCAGTGCCTCATCAAAATCAACTGAAAAAGGTTCATGTGACTTGTGCCAGTAACTAAAATCAACTGAAAAAGGTTCATGTGACTTGTGCCAGTAACTATCTACAAAAAGTAGAAATAAAAGCTCGAAATCTTGTTGAGTTTCACTTGTTTAATAAATCAGCACTGGAAGTTGATTTGTGCACTTGTACTAAGCTACAAGTCCTGAATGTAAATTTTGCATACATTCCCTCCATAAAATCCTTATCTCTTCCTTTATGTAAAGGATTGAATAAAATCAAAATTATGAGTCATGTATTGGAGAGTTTGAGCTTAATTGATTTGGATGATGCTTCCATTGTTACTCCCAATTTAGGTTCGTTCTAGCTATTTGATTCCTTCAATTTCCAAAGCTCGTGTGCCTTGGTGGGTTCAGAGCTAATGGAAGTTGAGATAGGATTGAAGTATGTTCGTGCAACCAATAGGTTTCTCGAGATGTTTCCCTTGGAAACTGAAACGACTGAATCAAAGGTATGCTCAATTATGCTGGTGTTTATTTTGAGTAATTCAAAGCAATTTCTCTATTCAATTTCCTTTCAAGTTTGACAATTTGTATTGAGTATTATTCTCATTGTCTATGAAGGAAGTGATATCTCATTCGGGGAATCTTCAAAGTAAAGTTGAACCACTTCGTATCAAGAACATAAATGTGGAAATACTCATGTCGCGGATACCAAGATATGAATCTTTGATTGATGAATTGTTTAGTTACTTCCATCCGCTGACTTTGCTAGTAAGAGTGAACTCCGATACACTAAAGTATAATAGCTTTATACAGGTATTTTGCAATGTTATGACTTCATTCTTCACTTTAATATTTTCCTATCTTCAGTTGATCTCTTTCTCCGGTTTTCCATCGTAATGAATATGTAGGCCCTATTGGACGATCTGAAAGACTGGGAAAGGGAATTGGAAAGCGGCAAGAGATGTCAACATAGTAATAACATGTGCTGGCGTTATTTCTGGAAAGGTTTTAAGATCATCGAATCAACTACAAGCAAACACATCTTGGAGTTCCAATGGTAATTGCCTCATATTACACATGTGATATTTTGTTCGTTTTTGTTTAACGTTTACAATACACCTAGCTTTGATTAATTCATTTTCCACTTTAGTAGATCCATGTATCGTTCTACTCAATGTACACTTACGAAGCCTCTTTATGCTTTATTTTTCAGGCACCTCCATTGGAGAAACCCCCTTGACTACAATCTTTATTTGGATAGTTTACAGGCAGACTGTTTTTGTTGTCGTTGTGATTATTTTCATAAAAATTTTCTTTTGTGTTTTCACATGAAAACTGATGGTTGAATAAAAACAGATGTTGTCTCTGTTTTCCTCTGTTAGATGTGCTTGATTCATCGGCCTGAGCATTTTTCTTCTAAAAAAAGATTTACTGTGTGAGGATGAATATGAATACTACAATCCGGACACCAGATATTTACATCAAAAGAAAATGAAATATATTAATCCGGACAAACTTGCTAAGACTCAAATCTTAGTATCATAGGTGGGATGGAAAGGGGGTTGTCGGCATATTTTATTATTGAGTGGTAATGCAAAGTCAGAGATTCTTCGTGGTTCCCTTTTCTAGAACTCTTTTTTCATCCTAAGTTAAGAAGGACATTTTGAAGGGGATGTCTTTATACCATATTTTGTTATGTCTACAAATATCCAGGCTGAGGCCACAGTGAAATTGTCTGCACTAGACGGGGACCAAACAGGTTTATCTTGTTCCTCTTTGTTTAGTTTCAGTCCTAAACCTGTGATCATGATCTTAGTTGATTCAGCAAAATGTTCCAATTCCATCTTTCATTGTCGAGGATGACATTACGGACACTAATACCAGTAGGCAAAAACTTGTATAGGGGACCCAATTGTGGCACAAAATATTCACCAATTGAAGGGCACTTACTGATAAGGTTGAGAGAGTTGTGCGAGAAATAACAACGCGATCAAAACAAATCTCTTTCAAACAAGGAAACATGCTAAAATAATTCTCATCAATCATATAATATTTTTAAATGTAGAACGATTAATAATCTCGATCAAAAATTAAGGGGGAAAATTCGAACAAAGGAACTTGGTGCAAACAAATAGAATTCAGTTAAAGTATTGTTGTGTACAAGAAGTTTGATGACAGAGTAGGGTTAGAGAAGTTTCTACAGAATTTGGGACTAGAGAAGTAATCACAGTATCTCTTTGCAGGAAGTATTTGTAGAAATTTGCGGTCCAATGATGTTATCATGTGATGCCATTTTTTGAAAACAAGAGAAATTGTTGCTCTCTGTTTCAGAGTAAGAAAACAGAGAATTTTCTGGCGTATATCATTCGGTAACTCTATGAATGATATCAAAAGCTACAGAAGCTATGAATTGTAACTCTGTTGAGTTCTGTAGGGTAGGCTAACCTGTTTTTTATTTTCTTCCTTAAAAAGTAAGTCAACAGATTTGCAATTCATAGCTTCCATAGCTTTTGATGGAATATTCTCAGAGTTACCAAATGATATCCGACAGAAAATCCTCTGTTCTCTAACTCTGAAACAGAGAGCAATAGCTTCTCTTGTTTCCAGAAAATGGCGTCACTTGATAACATCATTGACGATGCAAATTTGTACAAACACATCCTGCAAAGAGATATTGTCGATATTGCTATCCATATTTCAGGCTCGAATTCTACGGAAAGTATTGCTCTAACCTCCCTGTCATCGTCAAACTTGCTGCAGACAACACTACTTTAACGGAAATTTATTTATTTGTACCAACTTCCTCTTTTTTCTTCCAATTTTCCCCGGAAGTTTTTGAGTCGAGATTATTAACCGTTCTGCATTTAATATATTGCAATATTGGTAAAGATGATATTAAGGAGTTCCTGTACAGAATAGCAGAAGAAAAGTATAATCGAGGAACCTTCTGCTAGCCCAAGATCGTTAACTAAGATCGGAAGATTCAACTAAAGAAAAAGAAGCTAGAAAGTAAAAAAGAAGAATTTTGAAAGAAGAACTTTGTAATGGATGAAGACTCTTGAATTGGATTTGTTTTTTGGTTTGGGTTGCTTACAAATGTACAAGACCACCCATATTTATACTTGTTCATGGATGATTCTAGAAATTCTTCTAGATACTTCTACAAAGAAAATCCTAGTAAACTTTATCTTTTAGATATCTAGATATTTCTTTAAGATAATTATCCTAGATACTATCCTAGACTATTCTAGAAACATTACTAGAACAATCTATCATATTCCCAAAAAATTAACTTTAACTTTTTCACACTCCCCCTTAAAGTGATTTTTTGGAAACTATTCCAAGCTTGTTGCAGAAGAACTCAATCGAAGCTTTGGTGAAGATTTTAACAATTTTCTTCAGACTCCTCTTAGTTCTTCCAATGATGAAGGTTTTCTATAATTAATTGGTCCTCCAAAGAAATAAGAATACCTATAGATAAAATCTCCATCTCTATAGAGGGTTGACTTGATAATATTTTTGTGTAGCCTTTTCGAACTATATGAATTATCTCCTTCCTGTGTTTCATATTGTTGAATTTTTTAGCTTCCCCTTTCTCTTAACTTCTCGAAAATTATATCATCCAGAGAAACTCCATCAATTTCCTGTGAAGTCTCAACACCAACATAGGATCCACTGCCATATTATCTTTTCAGCTCCTCGGTAGATTTTTTGGCAACTTGAAAGCTTTCAAAAATCATACCGTTTGTCTCTTCGTTTGAAATTGAGACTTCAATATCAATTTCTTCATCTGTTTGATCTCTACTTTCTCCATTTGCTTCCAATATTTGATCTAAGCGAATGACTGATCTCGATATGGCTAGCGATTGATCAGAGACTTCAACTTTCCATACACCTTCCTCAATGTTTCTCCATAAAGGTCACCATCGGCATACATAGTTTTAAACACAGTCTGTTTAGGATCTGCTTCTTTGATTTCTTTGATAAAAGCAATTATATCACCGATATGAAAATCTTCAGAAGTTTCTTGCTTCATACCAATGAAATCAATGTCTTGATTCTCCATGTGATCAACTGCATTATATTCTAAATTCTCGATCCAATTTCTTTCAAGGTTGACAAAAATTATGACATCTATTGCTTGACCATCAGCTACTAAACACTCTTTCCTTTCTTCTTCTTCTTCAGCAACATTTTGAGCCATATTACTCTCCTTGGTATCTTTTTATGTGTCCTATTTTGCCACATCAATAACATTTAAGAGTCTTATAATTATTAATAGACTCTTCATCCTTTCCAAGCGATCTTGAATCACCTGAGAATCGAGTGTGCCACATATCTCTTATTTTTCTTGTAAAGTTTCTCTTGTCGGCTACAAGAGCATTTTCTTCTCCTTTTTTTAACAATTACACTAGCCAACTGCTTTGCTAGTAACTCTTGTGGCGATAATAAATTCTCAAATTCCTCCAAGGATGGTTGTTGAGCCCATCCTTGAATCGACGTCACAAATGGAATATATTCGGGTTTCAAACCACGAATGACAATTCTTCTCATTCGTGCTTCAGAAATAGCTTCTTCCGAATTCAATAAATATATCTTAGAACATAAGTTCTTAATCTTCAAAAAATATTCGAGAAATATTACCTTGAGTGGTGTTAGACAATTCATTGTCTAATATCTGCAGCCGAACTTCATTCTTCTTGTTGAACAAATGATCGAGAGTCCTCCATATTTCATGAGCTGATTTACACTTTATAATATGATCGAATAAACTGGAGGAGATTGTCATCCTCAGAATGAACTCTGGCTTCGCATTAATCTGCTTCCACTTCTTGTATGTACTGCTATTTTTCGATCCATCAGCAGAAGGACTTGTGTTACTCCCATTCACAACATCCCACAAATTTTCACCCAAAAGGTATGATTCCATACATATTTTCCATACATTGTAATTGGACTGATTCAACAACTCCATCCCCAGTCGATTAACACGACCGCTAAAATCCATATAGACAAACCAGTTGAATCTATCACTAATCCGATCTTGAATAAAATCCAAAAGTTAACGTATGACTATGATTCTGATACCATGTAGATAATAGCAGAACAAAAGTATAATCGAGAAACCTTCTGCTAGCTCTTGATCGTTAACTAAGATCGAATGATTCAACTAAAGAAGAGGAAGCTAGAATTTGGAAAGAAGAACTTTGTAATGGAAAAAGACTCTTGAGCTGAATTTGTTTTTTGGTTTGGGTTTGTTTTTGGGTTGCTTACAAATGTACAAGACCTCCCATATTTATACTTACTCATGGATGGTTTTAGAAATTCTTCTAGATACTTCTACAAAGAAAATTCTAGTGAACTTTATCTTCTAGATATCTAGATATTTCTTTAAGATAATTATCCTAGATACTATCCTAGACTATTCTAGAAACATTACTAGAACAATTTATCGGTAACACCTTGGACTTAGAATAGAAAGAAAATGCAGTTTTTGGATTGCAACCATGACTTACGGCTCCCACCTACGATTGGTAGAATCATCTACGGACCATAGATGTCATCCATAGGGAGAGGGGAGATGAAGTTAAATTTTTCAGAGGAAAGGTTAAGACCTAGGGTGGCCATGTACCGTCCGTAGATAGACCTACCAACCGTACATGGGTCCCGTCGAATGATGGTTCAAAAATCAAGTTTCTGAACCTTACCTACTTCTGACCAGGACGATCCGTAGTAGGACCTAAGGACCGTAGGTCTGAACCGTAGGTGAGGATCGACAGTTATTTTAAAGGGACTTTTGGGTCTTTTCTTAATTATTTTAACCCAATACTATGTCATTTTCCTTCTACCTTAAGCCCTATATAAAGATTTTAAACCCCCGAATTTCCCATTCTCAACTCATTCTCCCAATTTCTCAAAACTTGATCAAATTCATCCTCCCAAATTCTCTCAAGTCTAAGGAAGAAGAAGAAGGGCTAGGGTTCCAGTCAAGTCTCCAAATACTCCTATTTTCTTGGGCTTAAAGGATCAAGGTATGTGTGTATTCACCCATGGAGTCCTTTCCTCCATGGGGTTCCTAAAGATTTCAAATCCCCAATTCAATTTCCAATTAATCAAATTAGGGTTTTAATTCTATGAATGTGGATTTCTTCCAATTATGATTAATTAAATATTCTAATGCATGAATTGATGTTAATCTATGATTCTTAGTTGAAATTACACTGACCCATGTCTAAATTATGTTTTTCAATTATGATCCTATGATAAACCCATGAATTTATGAATTATGAATTATAAATTTATGAAGATATGTATGTTTTCATGAAGCTACTGTAAATGAATAAACGATGCTTTGAAAGGAAAGTATTGACACTATGGTGAAAGGATTTTTCACTTACTATGATGATCATGATTGTGAAAGGTGTTTCTCACAAATGAATTCACATGGGTGAAAGGTTTTCTCATCTATGTTGAATTATGTTTAAGGAGTTATTCTATGCCTTGATTTTTAAAGTGTGGATTGGTATTGATCATTGTCTTTCCCTATATTAAATTGATAATTGACTTTTATCTATTCCGTTGGGATTTAGACTTAGCACGAAGAGGGCTTGAGGTGGATGCTCAAATAGGGTAGTCTCTAGTAGCAGCCTCTAGTCCCAAACTACGTGCCCCCGTAGGATTGTCTGAAATGACCTAACTAGTAGATCCACTTTAGCAAATGATTATATGTACCAATTCTACCTTGGCAAGTAGTTTCTCCTTCTTTCGGTATGAGTGATATACCATATTCCATGTTATAGCTCTCATGGTCTTATTGTCGGATAAAGCTAATGTCCCATAAAATGATTATGTTTTCTTCAAAGTTTTCTTATGACCTTTATGTTAAAGTACTTAACCATGCTTTATAATCTTCATGTCATTTCCTTCCTAAAATGCTTTTAAATGTCTCATTATGATCATGCATATTCGATTTAAGTCATTTTTACTATCATTTTCATGTTTATGCATATTGCCTCATACTTAGTACATTTTATATACTAATGCATACTTGTGCCTATATTATCTCATGAATGTAGGGTCCGACGTTCCAACCTCGCACACTTGTGGCTAGACATCTATCGGGTGCTTCAACTGATTGGTGAGTCCTCATGTTTCGAGGACCAAGAGACTTTATAGCTTTATCTCTTTTCGTTTCAAACTTTGTATGTGATGTATGGGTTACGTCCCAATCACTTACCTTATGATATATTAGATGACTTTGAGACTTATGTTAGACTTTCTCTTTTGTCAAACTCGTTTGTATGAAATGCTTTATTTGAACTCTTTAAATTCTATTATCTTGTATGATGTAAGCTAAGTAGCTTGTGTGAGGTCTCTCGGGGTCCTATACGTCATGTTACGCCTAGGGTATACTTTAGGTCGTGGCACTATCATATTCCCAAAAAATCAACTTTAACTTTTTCACAATTTCATTGTTTGAAAGAGAACTATTTCGATCACGTTTTTATTTCTCGCACAACTTTCTCCAACTTTATCAACAAGTGTCCTTCAATTGTTGAGTTAACTTTGATAGATTATTTCTACCTTTATTCCATCTTAGTGCCTCCTAATATGGATCAACTTAAAAAGGTAGTCTTTACTATATCATTTTTGTTGATGATCTAACCCGTGTGTGATGGATTTACTTTCTCAAGCATTAGTCAGAGGCTACTAATGTCTTTCGAAAGTTCAAAGTAAAAGTAGAAATTGAAGCTGACTGTAAAATTCAGTTCGTAAGAACAGATAATGGAAGGGAATACACTTCTCACCAGTTCAACATGTTATGTGAGAAAGCAGGGATTCATCATCAACTAACTACTCCCTATACTCTACAACAAAATGGAGTGAGAGAAGGAACAGATACATTACGGAGATGACCAGATGCATGTTGCACGAGAAGAACTTGCCAAAGAAATTTTGGGCAGAGGCAGTAAATACATCAATTTTTCTTCAAAATAGGCTTCCCATAAAGGTAGTGAAAGACCGAACTCCTTTTGAAGCTTTGTATGGATTTAAACCATCGTTAAATTTCCTTAAAGTGTTTGGTTGTCTCTGTTTTTCCTACGTTCCCAGGTTAAATGAGATAGGCTAGATACAAAATAGTGTCCCAGACATTTTTTTGGATATAGTTCAGCTTCAAAGGCATATAAGGTCTTCCAACCATAAACTGAAAATATAATCTTTAGTAGAGATATGTATTTTATAGAGAATGAAGAGTGGTGTTGGGAAGACTCAAAGAAATATGTCCTTAACTCTTCTGACAAATCAGAAAAGTCTCCTACCAAGTTTTTTGAAAAGAAAATATCACTCTCACAACAGGATGAAGTTTTCATTTGCCAAAAGAAATATGCTTAGGAAATTCTCAAAAAGTTCAACATGGAAGATTGCAAGGAGATCAGTACTCTTATGAACCAAAAAGAGAAACTAAGCAAGAATGATGGAGAAGAGGAAGTGGAGCAAACATGCTTTAGAGGCTTAGTCGGTTGTTTGATGTATATCACAGCTACAAGACCCGATATTTTGTATGTTGTAAGCATACTATCGAGGTTCATGCATTGTGCTAGTGAGGTGCATCTAAAAGCAGTAAAATGAGTTGTCAGATACATCAAAGGTACCATTAATGATGGTGTCGAGTTTCAAAAAAAAACTAGATCTAAAACTACTTGGGTATTCTGATAGTGATTAGGCCGAATCTGCAGATGACATGAAGAGCACACCTGGATATTGTTTCAGTCTTGAATCAGAAATGTTTTTGTAGTGCTCAAAGAAGCAGGACATTACGACTCAATCCACTGTAGAGGCAGAATTTGTGGCTACAACAACAGTAGTGAATCAAACATTATGGTTGAGGAAAACATTTGTTGATCTACATAGAATCAGACAACGGGAACTGAAGTGTTTGCGCACAACCAATCTGTGATAGCAATTTCTTATAATCATGTATTTCATGGAAAACAAAACACTTCAACATCAAGCTTTTCTTCTTGAGGAAAGTGCAAAAAATGGTGATGTGATTCTTCTCTATTGCAAAACTGAGGAGCAGCTGACTGATATCTTCACCAAACCATTATCAGGCAATAAATTTCAACTTCTCAGGCAAAAACTTAGAGTTTGCAGCTCTTACAGTAAAGATGAGTGTTAGAAATATGCATAAGAACTGCAACAGTCCAAGTTATCTGTATTGTAGGGTAGTTATTTACTATTTAGCAATCAATTAGTTTCTATCTTATCCCTAATCCTTAGGAGTTGGTTTCTTTATTTCGGTTGGCTTGTAAACTCTATATTATAATGAAGTATGTATTTTTTCTTTCATTAATATTTCTTTACTAGTTTATCAAACTGATGTTCCTACTTGTTCAATAACAAGAGAAATCAAATTTTTATGTTCTTCCTTCTTTGTAAACTAACAAAAAGGCAATCATGGACTCATCGAAAAAATACGTACTAAGATCAAGAGACAAATAATGAAAGAAGATGGATTTTAAAGTGGATAAGATTTGGGAATGAAATAATTGTAAGGAACAAAACTTATGGTGTCACGATTCGAGACTACCCCTAGTCGTAACACAGTGTGCTTCATAAGTGACCCCAAGCTAACCCATTGTCTGGCATGATTCATGACACTAGGATTCATATAGACAATAACTGAAGATAACTGATGCAAAATCTAAATTGAGATGAATGAGCAAGAATGTGAAATTAGTGTTGGCCGAGCGCCTTCAAAGGTTGCTCTAATCGCCTGAAGCCTTGTGGATTGATTGTGGGGGATTTAGGCGTGTCACGCCAACCATCTTCCAGTTCCTGGATAATCGTTCCCGAATAATGCTTGTCGCAGGGGCTAACCCTATCTTCGCGCATACTTCCTTGGTTGTTTGGGAGTTGAATCAGAAGCATCGAATGAAAGGTTCTTTCCAAGACCATCTGAGATAGGCAGACGGGGGGTACGCAGCCGAACAACCGCTGGGGTTTCCAGCAGTGATAGCTGAACTAATCAGAACCTGGAGCAGACATTTAAATCTAAAATCAACATCGGATCCCGACTATCCAAAAAATGCAGACTGAAGCGGAAGATCACAAAATGTAACACAACAAGGGGGACTTTTTGGATAATTTACTTCCACGAATAGACTGTTAGGCTAAGAAGAATAGGTTGGGATTGATCCCACCTTTGAAAGAGTGGTTTTGCTCTGTCAATAGAGCTTATCTAGTTATCAAGCTGAACTGCCTTCTGTAAGTAGCTTGAATCGTTCGTTTACTCTAAGTCTTATTACCGACGCGATGGATTGCTATTTGAAAACACTTTCAATACAAAAAGAGCTCATTCCGGCTATACTCTAGTTGGACAGTCTTAGTTCATTTTGAGAAGTCAAGGAGGCACGAAGAGCTAACAAAGAGTCTTTCTATTTGACTGTCCGAAATCAAGTGGGAGATTCAATTGAAAAGGCCCCTTACTATAGATAGGGTGTTAGCGCTGTTTTTTGAAATAAGGACGTTTAGGTTTGACTAATAAGATAGAAAGGGGCAAGCCAAAACCCACTCTGCTGAGTTCGGCTTTCGGGGCTACCTACTATAGGGCTTATGTAATATATAAAGAAGAACCCTTTTAGGGCCTTTTTGTTTAAGCGCTGCTCGCCTTTTGAATAGAAGGAAGTGGGAGAGCAGAGGTTATTTAGGTAAACCGATGCATGAGCTGAGGCTCCCATGCCCCGCCGACCCTCCGAAAAAGTAAGGGCTCATAGGGAGTCAGAAGCAAGAACAGTAAAAGGCGGGTAAAACTTACATAAGCAGAAGGGGAGACACATTCATGAAAAGCGAGAATCCCTGCCGTGGGGGACTGACCAACTATGAATAGATCTTACTTATGCTTGCGGGTAAGAACATATATTAGTCTGTATCGTGGATCTATTTGTTACAAAAGGCGAACATCCCCTTTCCAAAACATTAACATAGGTCCTCAGGCAGACATCGAAAAAATGGTTCGGGTGGGGGATTCTCTTAAGAATAAAGAATTCGAATAGAATCTAATTCATGTTCATGTTAACAGAAGAGCGGATCCAATACCAAGACGCTTGAGAGAAAGGGCTAGCCTTGTATATACGCTATTTATGTTTATGTCAGAGGTGCCCAAAGCTAGAAGCAAGATTTCTAGTAGAATATTCAAAGCTTTTGAGTAAGTAAGATGGATGAATTTGGAAGCAAGTGAAAGAACTAGTTGCATAGATATAGATATAGAGAAAGTCCTTTCTCTGAAGACGGTGATATTAGGGTTTTGAGATCGGTTCTGACATCGAACACATTTCGTGCTCATTTCAAAATTTCTGCTTTGTTATTCCCATCATCCGATAACCACAGGATGATCCACAAGAAAGGTGGCAGGATTCGAACCTATGGCCGGCCTGCCCCTGACCTGCTGGGTTGGGTGTTCGTTGTTCAATATCTTGGCTGCTCAAGAAGTTTTACTAGTTGCTCCTCCGACCCGGAGTGGATTCTAGGGGAAGGGCAGAGCCTCACCTTGCAGTAGAAAGGTGTTCGTTGTTTGGACGGGTTCAAACTGGACTAAAGGGAGGAGGAAAAAAAGAGTCTTCTCTTCCTGGTCCTATCGAACCAGACACTGAATACCTGGGGATGGCTAGGGCTTTCGAATCAAAGCATGGGCATCTGCTATTAAGAGGGAGCAGTAGATCGTCGATTGAAGAGCCAGGTCAGTCAACTTCTATTGGGACTTCTATTGAATATTAATTCGACTCTAGGGACTCCTAGCAGCAAACTAGTCTAAAAAAAGGGGCCCCCATAGAGAGGCAGGAGATGCAGGAGATGCAGGAGCCGCCAGCCGGATCGACCAACAAATGATAGGCCAGAGAGATGGGCTCATTCGACTAATCAGTGATCCCTGGGCCTACCTAATACAGATGTCCTTGAAATAGGGGATTGGTTGATCGGAAAGCAGCAGTGGGGAATCTTGGACAATGGGCGAAAGCCCGATCCAGCAATATCGCGTGAGTGAAGAAAGGCAATGCCGCTTGTAAAGCTCTTTCGTTGAGTGCGCGATCATGACAGGACTCAAGGAAGAAGCCCTGGCTAACTCCATGCCAGCAGCCGCGGTAAGATGAGGGGGCAAGTGTTCTTAGAAATGACTGGGCATAAAGGGCACGTAGGCGATGAATCAGGTTAAAAGTGAAAGCCACCAAAAATTGGCGGAATGCTCTCGAAACCAATTCACTTGAGTGAGACAGAGGAGAGTGGAATTTCGTATGTAGGGGTGAAATCCGGAGATCTACGAAGGAACGCCAAAAACGAAGGCAGCTATCTGGGTCCCTACAGACGCTGAGGTACGGAAGCATGGGGAGCGAACAGGATTAGATACCCTGGTAGTCCATGCCGTAAACGATGAATGTTCACCCTTGGTCTACGCAGATCAGGGGCCCAGCTAAAGCGTGAAACACTCCGCCTGGGGAGTACGGTCGTAAGACCAAAACTCAAAGGAATTGACGGGGGCCTGCACAAGCAGTGGAGCATGTGGTTTAATTTGATACAACGCGCAAAACCTTACCAGCCCTACAACCATTCAGTGAATTGTCTTGTGTTACTAAGTTTCAAGACGTTCATTGAATCCTTCACGATGTTTTGGTGGCAGGTACGAGTACATCGAAGCCTTAGAGAGCCGCTGGACTCCAGACAAGCCGTTACGAAGCGCCATCAGCCCAGGTCAGGCGACCCGAAAGGACCAGACATAAACCACCCGCTAAGAAAAGAGTCACAACTGTTCTTGAATGTACGAAGGTAAGCCGCCATAAACGGATTTCCTTTCTTCTCTCTTTCACTATCATGTTCCTCACTAACCCGAAAGGCTTTCTATAAACCATACTTTGGGGAGGGGATCTTTGAACCTTGTTTGAGCTCCACTTCCCCTTTCTGAATCAACCTGTCCTTGCGCTTACCACTTCTTAAAACTTGCGAGCGAGTGTCGATCGCTCTTTTGCCTGGGCATGATCTGACGACTCCTGCCCAAAGATAGTGGGTTACGAATTCAGATTAGCTACTACCAAAGAGGCCAGGAATATTTGATCTTAGGTGCATTTCCCTCTGGAATATTATTGTTTGGGTACGACCGAACAACTACCGATATCTATTAACATCTTTTCTTAGAATGTTCTTTATAAATATACATCTATCTATCTATATCGTAAACTATCGGATCGGGTATTACTTAGATGTGAAACTTGTATACCTCATTAGTTGTAATATTTATCTTACGGGGGGAACGAAATCAAAGAATTTATAGACTGGTAGAGGCCCTCTATGTAGTTGACAACCTTACTAATAGAAAGGGGATGCGCTCAAGCATGCGAAGAAAGCTCGAAGAGCTTCTCTTATATTATAGAAAGGTTTGTAGAAAGGGGATTCCTAAAATATCCCATGTTGTAGGGGCTTCAAAGAAAGCTTGTAGTTTAGGGGTGCGCAGGTTTGGAACCCTATACAAGGGGCTAGCGCGCAATGGCTTTCTCTTATAGAGGCCCGCTTCTTCAAGTTCAAGTTCCGCTTGCTGCTTTTCATTATGATAGGAGTAGGTGCTTGCAGCTCGCTCGCTGTCTACTAAATGAGCCTTCACTGCCCGCCCGGCCCCTATCTTTAATCATAAGTAAAGTGAAGTCAAATCAATGAAGTGAACAGCCCAACCTCTTTGTTTGAAGCTTTACCAGGAAGCTTCTACTTGTTGAAGCTTTGTTTCCCCTAATTCCGAAACACAACAATAGACTTGCCACTATAGTCTAGGAAAAAGCTTCTTTTTGATTAGCGGTTATAGGGGAGTTCAGAAAGGATCTGATCGTTGATAGAGACTTCAACATGTGCGGGGGTAGGGGTGGATCAAGGCAGTGGATTGTGAATCCATCACGCGCAGATTCAATCCCCGTCGTTCGCCCATCAATAAATGGACCGTTTGTTTCGGAGACACAAGACAAACCTAGAAAGCATTTTTTCTGCAAGTCATCTCGAGGCTTTCAAATGCATCCAAGCAATTGGTATCCGATTGAAAGATAGAAAGCATAGATTCGCGTCGCCTACTTGCTGAAAGCAAAAATGGAATGGCCGATCATGAATTCTATGACGTTTTTAAGACCTCACTAATCTGCCAACCACTTTTGAGTTCATAATGAATGAACCCCCAGATGAAGAAAAAATATCCCCTCCCTTTTACTAAACCATGGGGAGTCCCGAGTAGTTTACCGGACAATTTGAGTTGTTGTGACGATACCTTTCAACATCGGAAATTCTCTTCATCACGATTTTTTGGTTTTCGTTCAAAGAGAAAATATCGGTTTATTAATCTTTTTATTTTGATTCTTATTTTATTTAGTATTCTTTATTTAGATTTTTTCTAAGGAACTATTTGCTATCCCATTTAGGGATTTTGTGTTCTCAGCTTCTCTCTGGGATTTTGGTTTTTAGTGTCGGGGGATCACTTCCTCTTCTGGGCCCTTCCGGGCAAGCAAGCGGGACTGAGTTTGAAGAGGATCATTTTGGGATTGATGTCCTCTTGGAATCATGGGAAAAATCTACGAAAACGGGCACGTCGGTGGATCAGCCAGAACCAGAACCAGGACATGTGCCGCCTGCTATTCAAGTAGCTCCCAGGGGGAACGAAGCTGGTCCATCGAATCAGCCTCCACGAGTGGTCCCCTATCCGTATCAACTGGATGAAGTGATAGGGGGGGGATTCCATTCAGTCTATCCAGCTGAGGCTCCTAGCCAAATACTCATATACTCCCCCTATCGAGATCATGTACCTGGTCGAAATAGAGGCAAAAGACCTATTCGAGGTAAAGGTTGAGATTCTAAGGATCATGGCGGTCCTTGATCCAACGGGGGATTGGCTGGGACGGGGAGTTCGGGCCCTCGAGAATCTGCATACCGCCACAGAAGAGCATTCCTTGGATAAACTCTATACCCTTCTTTCGAATCTCGAATCGATTCATTCTTCTCCTTCTCCTATTTCTTCATTATTATTCGGGCGGGGCTCTTGAAGGCTTCCTTGCCGCGTGTGACGCGGGAAGGGGTTCCTCGTCTGGCCCTTTTTTCCCTCCTGGGAGAGAAGCACAGCCGCACATTCCTGAGCCCGAGGTTGCGCCCATTCCGCGCGCCGTTCTGGTTCCGGGATTGGAACGCCCTCTCCTTCCTGATATCCAAAGAAGAGCGGAGCTTCAACACTGGCTGTCCTTCTATTTTATCGGGAGGAACGAGCCCAGGCACCTCCCACTCTTTTTGGGTATCCTGGAGAAGCAGTTCTTCTTGGAAAAGAGGGTCGAGGCCGCATTGGTGGGGAATAGGTTTCCCCCCAGAGAGTTCTGGCTCGGAGGTCAGAAATCCGCAACCTCATATTTAACCACCCTACTAGGGGTGGAGCGACTCTCTCTAAAAATACCTTAAATAGGTATTTGGGCCAGGTCGAGCTGGGGGAAAGATAAGCCCTACCCACTATCCTTTCCCAAAAAAAGGGGGCCCATCCTCGAGAGGACTCAAACTACAACAACTATTTAACTAACCAAAACCACCTCCCCCCATTATTGTTAACGCAATATGTACGGCTTGCGCAAAAAATTCACTATATATTCATAATTATGGGAAGCAATTATAGATATATGACAAGAGCTGTAAATTAGCTTCATTTTGTTCTCCTAGAAAAATCTTTATTACATTAAGTGTAGTGTGTCCTGTTGGGAGTGGAATTCAAACTTGTCAAAAAAGGGGTCCAGAAAAGTGTGGCTGATTTGTTCTTTTACCATGTCAGCCACACTCTCATTTAGTCGATCTTGATAGTCCGAATACGAGAAGTGTCTTAATCTAGACACTCTCCAAGTTGATAGGATCCAAATGAAAAAAGGAAATGCAATAGTAGGATTTGCCATCTTTCTTATTAAATAATGAAAAACCAATTGATCGGGAAAGGTCTTGTTCATGGTGGTAAGTGAGGGAGGATTTAGTAAAGGGATAATGCCGCTTTATACTAATATAGTCCCGAGTTGGTAATTAGAGTTAGAAGCTTCATAGCTTCCTCCACTCAAATCTATTTCAGTTCCTGTGTCTGTCGCTATCGCCCTATTCTCTCTCAATTGCCTATCCTTTCTAGATGAGGGGGAGTCCCTTAGCAGTAGCTTCCAACACTTAAGATTGACCTCCTCAAGTGCCAGATATGAATGTTTTCTGAATTTCATACGGGACTACTTACTTACCTAAGGTTCACTTTTGGCTTACCAAAAAAGTTGACTGAAGGAACTGACCTAAGCATAGCTCTCTCTCTCAAATACAAATGTCAAGAAAGGGATTCCTTGAATAAGTGGAAAAATGCTCAAAAAATCCTTTCATTTCTCTTTGAAGGCCTTTGTCCTACTTATAGTATCAGTCCTCCTCTCGCCATAGAGAAGAGATCGAAAGTTTGGGTCCCCTCGATCACCCTCCCTCTCCCTGTAGGTCGAGCTGAATTACATCCTCCCTCACACCTGAACTGGTCGAGAGAGATGAACCCGCACCACATTTTTTCGAATCAAAAGCCCCAACTAGAGATGGAATTCCAGAACCTAAACAACTCAGTTGAGAGCTCCATGACTGGTTTAAGGGAAGGTCAACCAACGATTGATACGCCATTCCCTCCCTATCTGTCTCTTGATCCCTCATTCCACTAATCCGTTGTTACTGATTCATTCAAGGCATAGACTCTCCATTTCTTTGGGGCTTTCGCTTTGTTTACTCGGAGTTCTTTCAGTCGAGTCTGGTTTGCTTCTTTGCGTTCACTCGTAGAGTTCTAGTTAGGTGAATTCTTTGCATTTATCAATCAAATGAATGCTAAAATTATCTCACCAACCAAGCTATCTGTCACGACCCAAGCCTAGGGCCTAGATGTGACCGGCGAATGGGGAACCCGAAGGAACCCCAAACAAGCCTCATAGCGTATCATTACACATCCTTGGTCGCGGAAGCAATTAAATGACCATAAGCCATAAGCATAATCAACGGGGAAATCGGGACTAAGGGAGCAAGAAAGAAAAAAAAAAGAAATGATACATAAATACCATAGATGAGTCAAGCTCAAGCATAATACACGACTTGTCCAACACCACCTCTAAACATAAGTACTTAGCGGGGGCCAAGACAAACTACCGGGCTCACCCTCATAGTCAAAACATAACTAGAAAGGAAAAGTTTTATACATAGCAAAAGATCATGAGCAACGTCCCCGAAATGGAGGACTCACCAATAACCACTATAGAAAATCGAACTAGCCATGCGGAGGAGGATGGTCAAGCGGTGCTCCGGTCCCTACATGATGACATCATGTAGGCATAGAGTATGCGTTAGTACATTTGAATGTACTAAGTATATAGGATGCAATGCAATGCTACATTAGATGGACATCATAGGAAAATGCGTAATCATACCCGATAAATAGCATATTAATGAAATGATATGTATAATGATGCTTACATAAAATTCATATTTAGTGGGACGTAGTACATGTGTGGCGAGTGACCATCAATATAGTATTTCCAAGGCCTACCACCCCCTTGGAGAGGCGAAAGAGGTACAAACCCCTCAATATGGTACACGGGCCTACCACCCCCCGAGCTAGGGACCAAGGTACAAACCCCTCGATATGGTTATACGGGCGTACTAGGCAACCAAGGTACCACCCCTCGATACTACGGGTACTAGGCAACCAAGGTACCAACCCCTCGATACACGGGCCTACTACCCCCCGTACTAGGCAACCAAGGTACCAACCCCTCGATACGGTTATACGGGCCTACTACCCCCCGTACTAGGCTTGGTCGACTCACAACACTTATATAGAGAAAATCATATACATGTGTCCATTTCATCATCATTTCAGTAATTACATAACCATCCGACTCATAGGACGTACCTTGGACCTTCCCTTTCCTAAGAATTCTATAAATGGGCATTTTATCAAACACAAGGTGGGCAATTGTTCATGTAAATGAAATCATGTATTTCAAGAATACTAAGTCCAACCAATTCCAAAATCCATATAAATCAGCCCACCAACAACATACATATATATATCAACCTTCATAATTTGATCATGGAAGCATGTAAACCATAAACATCACATAATAATTCCATTTCATGATAATATGCAAAATGGACCATAATAGGGTGTGTAGTAGTAATTCCATAATTCAAGAGTTCATAAATAATCATAAGGACCCATAAACTTGGAGTAGAAATAGAGGATAAATGGTTGGACTTGTGGAAAGAAAGGTTTCCACAATCAAACCCACATACCTCAACTTTGGAGAATCCTTGATGAAGATTGGAATGGAGAATCGAAGCTTGAGATTGAGTCTTGAATCCGGAATTAGAGCTTGAGATGTTTGAATTTGGTTGAAGATCTTGGTGGAATTTTTGGAGAGGGCTTAGAGAGTGTTTTTGGAGTTAAGAAAAATGACTAAGTATGGGACATATCCCCTTTTTATAAAAAAAAAACGTCTCCAACCCGCCTAAAAAATAGCTCACTGGAAATTGCAAATCTGCACAGACAGGTTTTACGAAAATGGTCATAACTCCCTCATCCTAACTCGGAATGAGGTGAAACCAAGTGCGTTGGAAAGCTAACTCAAAGAGCTTTAATTTAATAGTTTGCAGCCCTTCCAGTTCCTTGTGTGCTAAGAGATATGCCCCTTTAAAGTTGACCCTCCAAATCGCAATTTTTTGCGATTTTCGAATTTTGATACGGTTGCTCTAAAATTCGGGTTAGACCCATTTCCCACTCAATTTGACCCCACAAATAAAGAATATGAAGTCGAATTTCCGAAATCATGCACGGAGATATTGAGATGTTTCCGAAGCACATTTTCGGGCATTTTTGGGGTCGTTTCAATATCTCCCCCTTGGGAACATTCGTCCCCGAATGTTAAAGAAACGTACATGAGAGACACAAACATGGCAATTTCAGCCACATAAGGATGCAACAATGCACTTACACTTATTTTCAAAACCTCAACATAGTTGTAAACCACAATGAACTTGTTCAACTTAAACATGAATGTATGCAATGACATGGGGGCTGAACTTAAGACCTGAGATTTTATAAAGGGCTTAGATCAATACCTTAGGCTCGAGTGGAGTGGAAAAGATAAGGATATCGCCTTTGCATGTCCGCTTCGGCCTCCCAAGTAGCACTTTCAACTTGTTGATTTCTCCAAAGGACTTTAATGGAAGCCACATCTTTGTTTCTCAACCTCTTCACTTGTCTATCTAAAATCTGGACCGGAACCTCTTCATAGGTCAAATTATCTTCAACAACACCCACAACATCAAGAGACACAATGGCATTCGGATCACCCACACACTTCCTCAACATAGACACATGAAATACCGGATGAACCAAATCCATCTCGCTAGGCAATTCCAACTCATAAGCTACCTTGCCAATTCTCCTCATCACCTTAATAAGGACCCACGTATCTTGGGCTCAACTTTGCCCTTCTTACCAAAACGAACCACACCCTTCATGGGTGTCACCTTCAAATAAACCCAATCACCAACTCCGGAATTCAAGAGCCCTTCTCCTCACATCGGCATAGGACTTTTGGCGACTTTGGGCCATCTTCAACCTTTCTCTAATCATCCTAACCTTCTCAAGAGCCTCCATAACTAGGTCTGGTCCTAACAAGGCCACCTCACCAACCTCAAACCACCCAACCGGTGATCTACAACGCCTCCCATAGAGAGCCTCAAAAGGAGCCATACCGATGCTAGAATGATAGCTATTGTTATAGGCAAACTCAATCAATGGAAGATGATCATCCCAACTACCCTTAAGCTCCAATACACAAGCCCTAAGCATATCCTCAAGTGTTTGGATAGTCCTTTCGGCTTGTCCATCCGTTTGCGGTGAAAGGCCGTAGTAAGCTTAACTCTCGTACCTAGACCCCTTTGAAAAGACTTCCAAAAGTGTGAAGTAAATTGAGTACCACGGTCCGATATGATGGATAGAGGAATCCCATGCAACCTTACCAAGTCATGAATATATAACCTTGCATAATCTTCCCCCCCATATGTTGTCTTTACCGGTAGAAAATGAGCCGATTTTGTCATCCTATCAACCACCACCCAAATAGAATCAAAACCTTTTCTAGTCTTGGGTAAACCAACTACAAAATCCATATTAAACTTTCTCCAGTTTCAAGTAGGAATCTCTATGTCTTTGGGTTAGACGCAACCGGCCTTTGGATGTGGCCTTGACTTGTTGATACATGACAACCGGAGACGAATTTGGCAATGTCCTTCTTCATGCTCCCACCAATACACATCCCTCAAATCTCTATACATTTTGGTGGAACCGGGGTGGATGGAGTAGGAAGAATTATGAGCCTCCTCAAAAATTTTCTCCCTCAAACCATCAACACAAGGCACACACAACCTACCTTGGTACCTAAGGGCACCATCTCCCCCTTGGGAGAAAACTTCCACCTTGCTCTCTTTCACCAAGGCCTTCAATTCAAACAAGGAAGAATCAAGATCTTGTTTTTGCTATCACCTCATCAACCAAGGAAGACCTAGCAGCATCAACAACGACCACACCACCATTACCAACCTCTTCCAACCTAACCCCCAACCTAGCCAACCGATGTACCTCCCTAGCCATTTCCCTATCACCAATATCAACATGAGCTAGGCTACCCATAGATACCCTACTCAAAGCATCCGCAACCACATTAGCTTTACC